>JBBPBS010001080.1:4551433-4582821 GCA_037974835.1 Cicer judaicum
CCCCCCCCCCCCCCCCCTTTGTCGTTGATACGCTGATTCCTCAATTTTTGTTTAGTCGTTCACGCTCTACCGTCGCTGCCGTCACTGTTTCTGACGAGCTTTTTCGACGAACGACCACTCCATCAGCACCGTACACCCAAGATAGGCCAAACCCTTTCGCCGTGCCTTCAGCAATGTGCTCACGCGCCACCTGCACACCCGTGCGTGAGATCCAAGCGCCGCCACTGCCACCGTGCGTGACGGTGCGTCCGGCAGCTGTTCACGGTGCCACTTCTTCCATCGCACTCACCTCGTCCTCTTGCTTGCATATCTGCCCTCAGTTTTCAGTTTCGAGTTACTGATATACGAGTTCTAGTTCAAACAACCCTTGTTTTCCCGGTTCCGACGTGTTTTCTGACAATCTTTGCTGACCATGACATCTCAGTCTCAAACAAAGATCATCTTCACTAACTACATCACTTCTCCTCTCTTTGTTGAAAAATTGAATGGATCAAATTATGATAGTTGGGCTGCCGACATCAAACTATGGCTACGTGGTCAAGGTTACAAGGACTATCTCACCCAAAACCCTGAAAAGGCGAGTGTGACTGAAACATCCAAATGGAGTCACATTGATGCTCAATTGTGTAGTGTCATTAAGTCTACATTTCATCCAGATGTTAAACCAATTTTTCGTCCGCATCTCACGTGTTAATCGGTTTGGAGTCAAACAAATGCACTCTATACTAACGACACACAACGTCTCTATGGAGTTTGTCATCGTTTGTTGAATATCATTACTCCGAAGTCACTCGATGGCTCTATTTCTGCATATCTTGACACCGGTCATGATGCACTTCATGACTTTAATGAGCTTCTCCCTCCTGCTGCAAGTAATCCAGTTGAACAGAAAAAGGAGTTGTATCAACGCAACACCTTCTTCATGCTAATTGCACTCTAGGGCCTACCCCAGGAGTACTCTACAACTCTTGATCCTGTTACAGTTCTGGATGTGTCTACTACTTCAGCGACCCTCCTTCAAGTACCAGCAAAACATCCAGAGCAGTCTATTACTTCAGTTCCGGGTGACACTGCTGCCCTTGCATCTCAAGGATATAATCAGCAGTGTTCTTGTGGAGGACCATCCAACTCTAAGCCTCGTCCCAAATGTGAGCATTGTCATTGGCTTGGACACACTATTGATCGCTGTTAGAAGTTGCATGCCAAGCCTTCGCCTTCGATAAATGAAACCCAGCTTGATCCTTCTGCAACTTTTCAGACTACACCATCTCCATAAGGCTCCCCGACAAACTATGAAGATTTTCTCCAATTGGTTCAGAGTCATCCGAACTCTAGTTCTCCTACTTCAGTTGCACACACTGGTAACTCATCTGATTACCTCTCTCTCATCTTCCCTCGGCCGTTGGGTCCTTGATTCTGGTGCGTCTGATCATGTTACTGGTAATAAAGGTCTCTTTTCTTCACTCTCTACATCTGGTTTTTTACCTACTATAACTTCTGCTAATGGTACTCAAACCCTGTCTCAAGGAGTTGGCACTGTCCACATTCTCCCTTCTATCTTAGTTGCATCTGTTCTTTATGTACCTAGATGCCCCTTTAATTTACTTTCAGTTAGTCGATTGACTCAGTCTAAGGAGTTGACACTGTCCACATTCTCCCTTCTATCTCAGTTGCATATGTTCTTTATGTACCTAGATGCCCCTTTAATTTACTTTCAGTTAGTCGATTGACTCGGTCTCATAATTGTATTATAACTTTCACTAATGATAATGTTATCTTGCAGGACCGGAAATCGAGACGGACGATTGGCGTCAGATGTGAGTCACAAGGCCTCTATTACCTTTCTCCAACTTTCAATACATGCTATGCCATAGAGTCCCCCCCCCCCCCCAT
The DNA here is from genome assembly GCA_037974835.1 of Cicer judaicum. Lineage (NCBI taxonomy): Eukaryota > Viridiplantae > Streptophyta > Magnoliopsida > Fabales > Fabaceae > Cicer > Cicer judaicum. The sequence goes on from JBBPBS010001080.1 coordinate 4,553,327, forward strand.
ACTATCCATGCTCAGCTAGGACACCCAAGTCTTACCAAACTACAAAACTGGTGTGTAGTTTGTCTAAGTTATCTACTTTACATTGTGAGTCGTGTCAGTTAGGGCAACACACCCGTAGTAATTTTCCCGATCGAGTCAATAAAAGAGTCTTTTCTTCTTTTGCTTTAGTTCACTCTGATGTTTGGGGTCCCTCTCGTACTGTGTCCACTTTAGAGTCTAAGTATTTTGTTACTTTTATTGATGATTATTCTCGTTGTACGTGCTTATTTTTAATGAAAAATAGAACTGAATTGTTTTTCATCTTTGAGCAATTTTATCAAGAAATTAAAACCCAATTTGAAGTTTCCATTCGTACCTTAAGAAGTGATAATGCTCGAGAATATTTGTTCCATCAATTTCAAAATTTTATGGCTTCCAACGGTATTTTACACCAAACATCATGTCCTCATACACCTCAGCAAAACGGGGTAGTCGAACGCAAAAATTGACATCTTATTGAAACCATACGAACCTTACTTCTTCATGGCAATGTTCCATTCCGTTTTTGGGGGGATGCAGTCTTAACGGCATGCTATCTTATCAATCGTATGCCATCTTTTGTCCTTGATGGAAATATCCCCCATTCGGTTCTCTTTCCCCATACCCCTCTTCACCCACTACCAACTCGTGTCTTTCGGTCCACGTGTTTTGTTCATAATTTATCTCCTGGTTTGGACAAATTGTCAACTCGGTCACTCAAGTGTGTCTTTCTCGGTTATCATCGGTCCCAAAAAGGCTATCGTTGTTACTCTCTCACACTACACCGCTACGTTACATCAGCCGATGTTACTTTTTTTGAGTCTGTACAATATTTTAAACCTACCCATATAGCTACTGAGCCCTATCAGGACATTAATCCCGAACCTCCTCAAGTAGTTATCCCTATCCCACCCACTCAGATCCCTATCGAACCTGTCGAGTCTTCCCCCCAACCTCCACAACCAATACAAACATATCAGCGTCACCACTTATCCTTTATTGTGTCTATTCCTATTCCCATTACAGACTCTCCTCCGACGCCACCTTCGGATCCGGCCCTACCACCTAAGCCTGACCTTCCCATTGCTCTTCGTAAGGATATTCACGCCACCCGTAATCCATCTCCTCATTATATTGATTTGTGTTATCGTCTTTCTCCTTTACATTGCACTTGCTTGTCCTCCTTGTCTTCTGTTTCTATTCCTAAGACTACAGGTGAAGCATTATCCTACCCTAAGTGGAGGCAAGCAATGCTTGATGAGATGTGTGCTCTACAAAGCAGTGGTACTTGGGAATTGGTTCCTTTACCTCATGGGAAGTCGTTAGTTGGGTGTTGTTGGCTTTATACAGTGAAGGTTGGTCCTGATGGTAAGATTGATCGATTTAAGGCTCGTTTGATAGCCAAGGGATATACTCAAAATTTTGGGTTGGATTACAGTGATACATTCTCACTGGTTGCCAAAATGGCTTCTGTCAGACTATTTTTCCCCATTGCAACAATTCGACATTGGCCCGTCCATCAGCTTGACATTAAAAATGCCTTTTCGCACGGTGATCTTGAAGAGGAAGTATATATGGAGCAACCACCAGGGTTTGTTGCTCAGGAGGAGTCTTCTAACATGGTTTGTTGGCTACACATGTCCCTTTATGTTCTTATACAGTCTCCTAGGGCTTGGTTTGGTAGATTCAGCTAGGTAGTACAAGAGTTTGGTATGATCCGTTGTGAAGCTGATCACTCTATATTTTATCATCACTCAGCTCAAGGGTGCATCTATCTTATTGTTTACGTGGATGACATTGTTATAACTGGTAGTGATTAGCAAGGAATACTCCAGTTAAAACAACATCTCTCAAATAAATTTCAGACTAAAGACCTTGGTAAACTCCGTTATTTTTTGGGTATTGAAGTAGTCCAATCCAAGGATGACCTTGTAATTTCACAAAGAAAATATGCTATGGATATTCTTGAAGAAACATGCCTACTAAATGTCAAGTCAGTTGATACTCTTATGGATCCAAATGTCAAACTCCTACCCAATCAAGGGGAGCCTTTATCAGATTCAGGAAAATATAGGAGATTGGTTGGAAAATTAAACTATTTCACATTCACTCGTCCTCTCTTTTCCTTTGTTGTTAGTGTGGTAAGTCAGTTCTTAAATTCTCCTTGCCAAGAACTTATGGATGCTGTAATTCGGATTCTTAAATATATCAAAAGTGCACTTGGAAAATGTCTCATTTATGAAGATAGAGGACATACTCAGATAATTGGCTACTCAGATGCCGATTGTGCAGGCTCACTTATAGATAGACGATCAACTTCCCGGTATTGTGTACTCATTGGAGGAAATTTAATATTTTGGAAGAGTAAGAAAAAAAATGTTGTTGCAAGATCCAGCGCTGAGGTAGAATACAGGGCCATGACACTAGTAACATGTGAACTCATCTGGCTGAAACAGTTACTAAAAGAACTTCAATTTGAAGAGACCAACACAATGACACGAATATGTGATAATAAAGTTGCATTGCACATTGCCTCGAATCCTGTTTTTCATGAGAGGACCAAACATATTGAGATTGATTGCCATTTTGTTAGAGAAAAGATTGAATCAGGTTACATCATCACCAACTTTGTCAAATCCAATGATCAGTTAGTAGATGTGTTTACAAAGTCATTGCGAGGTCCTATAATTATTTATATATGTAACAAGCTAGGTGCATTTGATTTATATGCTCTAGCTCGAGGGAGAGTGTTAAATATTATATTAGAATGTAAATAATTATATGGGCTGTAAGTATGTAAGTATTTTGGCCCATTAGTATTATTGTAAATTAGGGTTATTTAATACCATGTGCTTATATAAAGAGATTCCGCTGTGTAGTTGAAACACACGAGTTAATCCATATATCTCTCAATACTCTTTATATTCAACAAGGGTATTCATGATAAATAGTTTCAGAGATTAGCTATCATGATATTATTTATAATCAAAATTGTGCTAGAAAATATCTTATTTAAAGGAATAAATCTTGACTAAATCAATCCTAATAAAATCAAAATCAATTATATACAATGAAAAGAGCTAATATCTACAAGGTATTTGAGCAGTTCTTTAGGTTAAGCTTAGTAGTTGGATTATATATAGAAATTCAGTGCTGAATTTTTAGTGTAGAAATTTATCATTTTCTCAAATATATCTGTTGATAAAAATTCATGTCCTACATAGGTCTAAGTCGAGCTTATAAAACTTATAGAATCCTCCTCTTACAAAGTGATTTTATGAGATTGTAGACCCAAAAATAAATTATTAAAAGGTGAATACAACTTTTTGAAAGCGTAAGAACTAATTGTCAGAATTGCAATTTATTATACTTCCCAAAGCCCTTCAAAGAAACTAGGTAGCAGAGTTTAGACCTTCAACAAAATATCTAAACGATTTAGGAGTAAATTGATCTATGAAGTTGTCCCCACACTCATCAAGATTAGGCAGGGGAGTGAAAACATAGACAGGGTTTGTTGAGTTGGGTCTTACTTATTCAGATTGCTTTGCCCTTAAAGTTCCAGCGTATGTCTTTTTGACATGTTTTACTTGTATATACCACTTTGTTTCATCAACCAACAGATTACATCTTCCTTTACTTGGACCATACATCAAACACAAATTAGATTTTTTCTCTCAAAGATGTTTCTCTTTTAGGTTACTCAGCCTCTCATAAAAGTTACAAATGCCTATGTTCTCATGAAAAATTGTTTATCTCTACTTTTTTTATTAACATTTTTTCTTATATTTTTTAGAATGAACACCACTTTGACTCTACAGAGGAGTCATAAGTTACTTCTATCCTATATACACAGTTTTATGAATAATCTTATTTATCTTTCTTTCTGCTCTGATTTTAAATCTTTAATTTTTATTCTTTATTTTTTCGTTTTACTAATATAAGCTTTCTCTACAATTTTATAAGGTGTGTGAATGATGAGCCGTATGTGCCACCATATCAGTTGTCCAAGGAAAAGGCTAATAGCTTGGGAGTCAAGTTTACTCCTTTGGAAGTCAGTCTCAAGGAGACTGTGGAAAGCTTTAGAGACAAAAACATACTCGACTTTTAGTCCGTCTTGATATTCCCACTTAATCAATAAATTCATGACAACTTGTTTGTGTCTTAATATTCCCACTTAGCATAACATTATTTTTTTTAATTGTTGTTGAATATATGTGAAATATTTCTAAAATATCAGTGTATTATGTGTAATGTATAAACTTTTTTAATTGACATGATAAAGTTGTTGCCTCAGTTGAGATTTGAACCCAAATCCTGCAATAAAAGGAACAATGTTCAACCATTAGACTATTACAACTGTTCAGATAAATTATGAACGTTATTTTGTATATATATACCTTTTTAGAGACTGAATGGTTAAACGAAAAGTTGTATCTATTTCTCAAGTGACATTATTTTTCGATAAAGTATGTCATTTTAGAGTAATACAAAATTTGGCTATTGCTATCCATTTTGTCTCATCTATTTTATATTCTAAGTCATCATATTCTTCTCTAACGCATAAGAGAAGCATAAGAAACATTCTTTTGTAACATATTATTGAAAGATATTGATTGTGTGTCAGCGCGAATCATATCAAGATTTTCCAAAGTGCCTTAAATGGGATTCACTGTTCATCCCATTTGCATCCGACGATTGATGAGGACGAAACGAACCTAAAGGCTAGTGTAACAACACGATTTAGAATTTGCTATATACAATCTTCATCAACAACTTCATTAACAACTTCATTAACAACTTCATTATTAAAGTTTTGTAACAATTGTCACCAATAGATCTAACAATATTTAAGTTCGATTTTATTTTCAATCAATGGTTGCATCACTAGAAAAAATGACATCTAATTTTGTGAAGTTGGATAAATTAAGTTGTATCTATTGATAGAAAAAGTTAAAATCCCTTCTTACTACTTTGAAGGTATAGTATGATCTGAACACCACGAGGTCACTAGAGAAGGAAGTGAAAACATTAGTAGAAACAAGAGAAAGATAGAAGGGAGAATATGATGACTATATATGCATGGTTATATTGTCTATGGTATTTATGACTCCTTGTTCAATATATATCAAAATAGCATTTCTGCAAAGGAACTATGGAAGAAATTAAAGTCAAGATATATGCAAGAAGACATTTCAAGTAAGAAGTTTCTTGTTTCTCAATTCAATAATTATAAAATGGTTGATAACAAATCAGTAATAGAACAAATACATGAAATTGAACGCATTCTTAATAACTACAAACAAATCATGTGCACATGGATGAAACCAATATTGTTTCCTCCATGATAGACAAACTTCTACTTTTGTGGAAAGATTTCAAAAAATCCTTGAAACATAAAAAAAAAATAACATATCTCTTGAGCAATTGGGTAATTACCTTCATTTGAAAGAGGAATACCGTAAACAAGAGGATTCTAAAAACTAATTTTTTCATGAAACGATTCATGTAATGGAGGAACGAAAATTAAGCAAAACTTTTAAGACAAAAAATCGAGATTTTGATAAATCTCATGAAAAACACAATGGTAATGATGAACAATGAAAGAAAAGAAAAGAAAAGAAAGTTGTTATCATTGCAGAAAATTAGAGCACTTTAAAAATGGTGCAAGTTCTTGAAAAGGAAGAATAAAACGAGGAATTCAAGTGCAACAAAAGATAATCTATTTGTAGTCATTTCTGAACATAATTGAAGATATTGAATCTTGGTGAATAGACTTTGGTGCTATCCGTTGTGCGTACAAAAACAAATAACTGTTTAAGACCATTGGTAAAGAAAATGGAAGTGTTTTGTACATGAGAAATGTATGTGGAGATTGAATTCATTTCAGAAAATACACTTATTCTTAAACATGTATTTTATGTTACTGAAGTTAGGAAGAACTTGATTTTTGTACCTTTACTTAAGTAGTTTGGTTTTAAATGTGTATTTGAAGGAGATAGTAAGTTTATAAGAGTTACTTTGTGAAAATATATTCAAATATAATGTTGTTAGTAACTATAATAATAATAATATGATTTATGTTTATATCGTTGAATCTTGTGATTTATGGCATACAAAAAATATGAGAATTATGACAGCTAAAATAAGTATATTATGGTGGTTTCAACTGTCACAATATACCAAATCGGTGTCTCCCATTACATCGTAAATTTGTCTGCCGCTCGGAATAAAGTGGCTGTTTATTTCTAGCTGTCGCAAGAACCGCCATTTTAAACCTTTAAAATTGCAGTTTTATTGCTTTAAATAATACCAATTTCAAATGTCGCTTTATACATTTTAAAAACAAATTAAACTCTTAGCTTATTTATGTCTTTCCAAACCTCCATAATTCACCTGCAAATATTGACACTTCAAACCGCCACAATTCACCACTATTTATTTTATTAAATGAACTGCCACAATTAAAAAAAAACAGTCATAATATTTAATTTTAAAATGCAGGTATATTAGACAGACCTATATATTAAACTTATTATTGTAAGAAAAAAAAATTAAATGTCCTTATCTTAAGTCCTTCTCAAAATACACCAATTTCATAACATAAAAACTACATCATGTCATTATCTTAAGTCATTCCCAAAATAAACCACTTTCGAAACATAAAAATAACATAAGCAATTTAAATGTCATTAGAATGATTTTAATCTCTTCCGTTTGCATTACTTGTATCTGACAATTTTATTATATGATTAGGTGATGAAGGTTCACCTCCTATGTGAAAAAAAAAAATATAACACAAAGGAGACCACATATTAAACACAAGCACGAAAAAGAAAAAAGTGCAGCAGAATCTATTCAAAATCAAACACAATATAATTACAACCTCTTTTCCCATAAGCTAAGCCTAAAATAGTTTATTATCAACCAAAAATTCTGAAACTGTGCAAAAACTAAAAAAAATTACAATCAACCATGTTAATCTTCTGGATAAAAAGAAAAAAAAAATCTAGAAACAAGGCCAAGATTCAATTGAAGTGGTGCTAGAAAAATAAGACCAAAAATTCAAATGGATTAAAGAAACAAAATAGTTAAATTAATAAAATCAATGCAAGAAGCAATCAGAAATTTGTTATAGAAATATGGATTATTCATCAAAAATGAAAAAAAGAAAAAACAATAGAGAATAAATCCAAATATATTATGAGAGAAAATCCATAGTCATGCACAACAACATAAACCCATAAATCATAAGATAGTAAAAGAGTAAAAAACCTATTGCAAATGTATCAATCACCTTCACAACTTTCACCAACAGTAAAATAAAATCAAAATCCGAAACAAAAGCGATCATAAGAATCAAAATAAATTATCTTTTCTTTGTTAACGAGAACTATGAAAAATATGTAATTACCCACTTGCCAATAATATTATATTCTTCTCACTTTTTTTTTTCTTTCACACTGATAATCCTTCAGTGTTTATTTGCGATCACTTTGACACTGAAAATTGAGCTTTCTTACTTCAACTATGGTTGTTTTAGATATGAAGTTTCATCACCTTTAAATGATATTGAACATATTGTTACTATAGATGACATTAATTGATTGATTTTTAGTTGAGTAATTACAATTAGTGTTGAGATGAAATTCTATCGTAGTGAAAAGGAGGGGTATTTGAATGACAATTAATGACTCATCTAGACAACATCCTTTGTGACTCTTCAAGGATATGGGTTTACAACTAACTTGAATCTATTTAAAACAAATTGCCTAAAACCAAACAAATTTTAAAAGCAAAAACAACATTGATTTCTCTTTTTCTAGAACATGGACTTATAGAATAAGTTTATCTTTTTGAATGATATAGAATAAGTTTATATGAAGTTCACTTTTGAGAATACAATTATATTTTTTATGAGAGAAAATCCATAGTCATTCACAACAACATAAATCCAAAAATCATAAGAGAGAAGGAGAGTTGTAGATATATGTTTCTTAAATAATGGAGGATGTAACTGCCGCAATATACCGTAAACATTGACCACTATTATATTTGTTGTAATATGTTGTATATAGTGGCATTTTTTGTAGTATGGCATGTGCTGGACAATGGCACGTTAGCATTAGAAAATTAAATGATATGATGAAATTAAATTTAATTTCGACTTTTGATTCAAATTCATATACTAAGTACTTGCATGTTAAATAAAATCATAAGACAACCTTTTAAAAGAGTTGAAAGAAATTCTAACATGTTAGATTTAATTAACTCTGATGTATGCGATTTACAATTGATGGTAAAAAGTGTTTTATCACTTTTATTGATGATTGCATTAGATTTTTGTTGTGTTTATTTAATGCACTTTAAGAATAATGTTTTAGATAAATTTACAATATTTAAAGCATAACTAGAAATTTAACATGAAATTTTTTACTAAGTGTTTTAGAAGTGATAAGGGAAGAGAATTCTATCATTTTGAGTATTTTGAGTCCACTAGTATTGTGCATCAAACAACTACAATATATTCTCAACAACAAAATGGAATTGCAAAAAGAAAAAACATGGTAATAAAAGAAATGGTGAATGTCATGTTATCCTATTTTGAATTATCAAAAGGTTATTGGGGTGAAATCATACTAACTGCATGTTATTTGTTAAATAGAGCTCCTAATAAAAGGAACAAGATAATTCTATATGAAATCTAAAAAAAAATAAAATACAATCTTAACTATATAAAAATTTGGTGTTGTAGAGTAATTGTTAAGGTTACTAAACAAACAAAAAAAAGAAATAAGGAGAAAGAGGAATTGAAAGTATATTTTTAGGCTATGATGAAAAGAGAAAGACATTTTTTTAAGAAACAAATATATTGGATTTTAATATTTTTGTCAATGCTTGAGTAAGTTTTAATCAAACCGCTCATTTATCATAGTCGTGGTGTGAGACTAAAAGACTCGCTCTAAAAAAATTTACTTTCGTACTATAATTTTAAGTGAAGCGATCGAGTTCAAGTAAATGTGGCTCTATTTTTTTTCACTCATAACCGACCAATCAAATCTGTATATATCCACATTTGCATACTTATGTCACCCGCGATTGTTTATTATTTGTCCACGTATCAAATTGGTTCATTCAAACGATTCAATTTAAGTCGGATCATCTGATTTTATTTAGCCCTACACACATCTATCAAAACAAATTTCCCTTTAATAAAAAAGTGCAAAGTACATCTTGAGATATTTTATGTTTTACGAAAGTAACATAAGAAACATTCTAGTCGTTTATGTTTTTTTAACACAAATGTCCATTAAGTTTAGCTTGTATTAAAAGAAAAACATTTAACTTAGTTTTTGTCAAAATAGGCCCTTTAAGTTTTTATTTGTCCGATTTAGTCTTTTAAATTATATTTAATTGCATCATTAATCTTTTGTCTCACTTTAAACAAAAATTATTGCAATTGAAATTATCTTGTCGTTAGAAATTCTACCAAATATTAGAACAATAAGTCTCTCATACTAATCATTTACAAAACAATTATAAAATTTTATAAAACTATTTATATTTCTTGATTTTTCTGCTACAATTTAGACACGTATATAGTTAATAAAAACTTCATAAAAAATATCTACCTACATAATTAATATGTTTTATTCACTAATAAAATAGCTTGAATAATTAATTTGATGCGCTGTTTGGATAATATCTTGATAGTAATTCAAAAAAATATCAAATTTAGTGGACTGTATATATAATTTAATATTATTTAAAAGTTAATGTATATATAATTTAATATTACTTAAAAATTAATGGTACAAATAAAATATAATTTAAATGATAAAATCATAAAAATTAAAATATTAAACTTAAAAATCATAAGTGTTAAAGCATATAAAAAAACTAAATTATTTATTTCGTGTGAAACAGTTCTTCTTCAAGATCTATTTTATTAAAAATACAATGTTTTCTTAATGTCTATATTCAACTCGATTATCTTTCGTGTGCTTCAAAAGCTATTCTACTAAAAATAAAATAAAATAAAAAACAATTTTTGTCATGCCTATAGTCAACTCAATTATCTTTCATGTGAAATAGTTCTACAGATCTATTTTACTAAAAATAAAACAAATTTTCTCATATATAGTCAACTCAATATTCATTCACCGATACAGAATCCACTCCGAAGGGGACCACTCAAAAAGGCATGCACAAATTGTGTTATTAGGAATCTTTAGTGTAAAAATTTAACATATATTAATAAATATATTAATAATTTGATTTAGTTTAAAAAAATTATATTTAAATTAAGTTTAATGTAGTTTTTAATTGATTTAAAATTGATTTATAAATATAAATCAATTTAATATTTTGAATAAATATTTAATTAAAATCAATTTTAAATTAGATGTAATTTTTTTTGAAAAAAAATAGATGTAAAAAAATTTCCCATAAAAAAACAAATTTTTTGATATAAAATATTTTAAGAAAAAGTTTCGATATTTTTTTAAAATTAAATTAAAATTTTTAAATTGATATTTGAATTAGGTTTGATCACCTAAATTGTTTTAGATATATAATTCAATTCATCAACTATTTAAGTGATTTAGTTTTTTATAATATAATATAATTTTATTTATCAAATATAATTCAATTAATTATATATTTTATGTATCCTACCGCATGATTGCCAATTTCAGATCGGTAGCAATTCCTAATAAGTAAGTTATCAGAAGATATGGAATCAGAATTAAATAGTCAGTATTTAGTTTGTCACATTTAATTCGAGAAGCACGACAAACCAACTATCCAATTTGATTCAATCTGTTCAGTTTATATGATAATAACTCGAAAATCGAAAATGCACACAACTTCGTTTTTCTTTTCAATGGTAGTTGGACTGTGATGAGTTCTCTACTCGTAAATTTTATCAGAAATTCGAATCAAATTAATCTAATTACAAGTGGCTTGGGATGAGTTGAGTTGTACCAGTAGGTTATTAAAACAAAAGTTTATTTAATTAAAAAATTAAATTAAATTTATATACTTAAACATCTAAAAAATAATAAAATTATATTCTATATTATTTAATATTTAAAATATATTTATAAGCACAAAAAAATACTTAAATCAAAAACATTTTAGCAATAATTTCAAATATAATACAATTAAATTTGAACTATATATAAAAGGCAAAAACATTTTTTTTTTATGTATATTTTAATGACAATAAATCTTATGAAATAAATGATTAAGTTTTATGAATGGTGGTATACTAATGATTGCACTTAGTTTTATTTAAGAAACATGAATTGCATAAGTGAACAACTAAGAAGTCATTCACTTCATCAAAGTGCATAAATATCAAATCAATAATGAAATAATCTCAAAAAAAATGTATCATATATCAATCATTCAAGATAATAATTATTACATCTTCAAGATTGCATCTTCATGAAGATGATGATCAAATACATTCATACAACAATCAATAATCACATTATATTATAATTCAGAAGCAAAATCATTTAAAAGAATCAAGATCAAATATGAGAAACGAAGAATGTTCTGGTTATTAAACAGAAAAACGAAGAACATTATTACAACATTCTGAAAAAACGAATATCATTTTGGACAGCAGTCTAAAAAACAAAAGAATGTTCTAGTTTTCGACAACATTAATCTAAGAACATTCTGATTTACGAAGAACAAAGCCTTCTAATAATCAAGATTGATTCAAATTGTAATAACTCATCAAGATGCATGACGTAACTATCAGAATAATCTGAATGGAACACGCAAGGAAACCTTGGACATATTCATTCAACAAATTCACAATGACATAACCAATGTATAAAGTTACAAGTTTTGATCCTCAAGAGTAGTGGCTTAAAATTAAAGTACAATATGAACAAAAGAAAAAGTACATCAGTGGTACACCTGTAGAACAATTGGTATACAAACATAATTCATATTAGAACAAAAACAACAAATCACTCAAAATAGAAAATGAAGAGCATTCTTCGTTTTCACAATTTTAATCCAAGAATGTTCTCATTTACAAAGAGCAAAATCTTTTGTAATTTAAAATAGATATGGGCTACAAAAGTACATCTATCTACACTACAAAACATCATTATTAATCATAGAAGAAGTTATTAATTTACACAAGATTATTTTGAATAGATTCGATCAAAGAGGATCAACAAAGGCAAAACAAAACATCAAGATCAATCTCCAAATGGATGGACTATGAGCAAGGACAACCATGACAACAAGGAAACTGCTTATGCACCTTTTTTCATAAAAAAACATCATGTTTCTAAGATAGGACTGAGACATAACAATTGTCAAAGTTCAACACTTAAATAAAACAGGAACGAAGAATGTTCTTGTTTGTACAAAAGAACATTATGGTTTTAATTCTCTTTTAAAGACATAATTAAAACATACAATTTTCCACAATAATAAACCACATATTAAAGAGTATCAAAATTGTTCAAATCATTGGTGAAGCCAAGAACTCGAGATCAATAACCAAAGGTGGAAAACAATATCAAGATTGATCTTCAAATTGATAAGTTGTGAGCAATGACACAAGTACATTGTACTTACAATATTTTGCAGAAAATTCTGCACAAACTTGACTCAAAATAGTGTCAACTAACATGTGACTACTCATTCACTCACTCATTCACGTTTTGCAAGAGACCCAAAAGCAAGAACGTTCTCCGTTTTGTCTAGAACGTTCTGGACAACAAATAAACACATGTTTAATTGCTTTAAAATATATCTAACACTTGGGAAGTGTATCCAACAAATATATTCATTCATTTTAAACTGAATATTCAAAGCCTTTTAACATCTATAAAATGAAGATCAATTGAAAGATGAAGGGAAAAGTTCAATTTACAAATCTACCAACACTTGTTTAAGTAACAAGTCAAAAGAACTCTTCAAGCAGACTACAACTCTCATCACTGTATCTTTGAATCATTATTTACTGAGTTTGTTTTTCATTTATCTCAAACAAGTGTTGAGAAGTTTCAAGATCCCAAATACTTTTATCATACACATCATTTGTAACTCAAGCTTATCTTTTATGTTACATTGATTGTATTTGTAAAAAAAATTTCAAGGCTGAAAGGTGATTGCAAAAATCCTTTCTAGGTTGAAAGGTGAAGATTGTAATAGATCATAGTTGATCTAGACTAGTGGTGTAAAAACCAATAAAATTTTCCATTTTGAACACTTAGTGAAAAATCTCACGATTGTGAGGACTCTGGATTAGGTTAACCAAAATATATCTTTGTGTGATATCTCTTTCCTTATCTCTATTTATTTCTAGTCTTTTGATGATCAAATTAAATAGATAAATTAAATTGTGTATTTTTCACTAACAAATATCGTTCTCTGTTTTCTATTTTCACAACCAAAATTAATCTTGAATTAAATTCTTTAAGTTTTAACGTGATATTTTAAAAAGGTTAAATCACAATTCAAACCTCCCTTTTTTCTGATTGACATTGTTACTACAATATTATGTCAATGAATTAAGTTCACAAGTTCAAAATATTAAATCTGATATTTGAACTACACATCATTAGATTTAAATGAGTTAGTTTGAATTATAATGGATTGAGTTAGTTTAAGTGATTGAATTCACGAATTTCTCTCTATTCATGAACACCTCTACCTTAATGCTTTCATTTACAAAACAATTTACTTTATTTTGTTCAATAATATTAGGGAGGATCAAACCTATAAAATGTAGGATTAAATGCATCATTTTCTTATACTAAATCTAACCATTGAAGTTAACCATTCAATCAACCTTATTTTCCGACGCATTTATGTATTTTTCAATTTTTTTCTTACTTGAGACATATATTAGCCATTAATCAATTTTTTAATTTATTTATTTTTAATATTTTTCAATTAAAAATAAGAATAACTTGTTATTTTTTAATATCGTTTATATATAAATGTGATCAGTAATACATTAATTTTCATTGTTTTTTACACTTCATTTATTATATGTTGTTCATCAATAAATAAATAACTAAAATTCATAAAATCTTTTATTATATTATGAATTCATAAATTCATTAAGTATCATGACTTCAACTACTCATATTTTATGAAAAACAAAACGTGACTCCCACTGTATTTTATATGATATTATATCTGTGTCTCATTTATGTTAAATTTTGTGTTGAAATTGAAGGTGCAAACACGAAAAGGGGGGTTGAATTGTGTTTGTCTAAATTGGATTCTTTTAACTTATTTTTTAAGGATCTGGTTTGGGTTTGGTGATTTTGACTAAAACAGAGGCAATAGCGATTAGAACTAAGTAATCAGAGGCAACAATAAAGTAAATAACACCTGACCCTACAAGTCAGTCTTCTAAAAATAACACTATAAGTCAAGTCTTCTCCACACAACTTGAAAATCACATATTGTTGAAGGCAACTATACCTTGATCCTACAATTTAAGACTTCTTAACACAAACTAAAAACCACAAATTGCTTGAGGAACACTAAAGTCACTATTAGGCTGGTTGCACAAGTTTGGAATATATTGTGTTTTACTTCGACTAAGTAAATTGTTAAAATTGATTTTTCACACTAAAACAATTAACAAATATTTCTTTGAGCAAATGCTTCTCTAGAACTTAAACTTTTGAACATTGAATACTTAGGAAATTTGAGTTCTCAAAAGTTTTTTTGAATTGTATTGATTTCTGAGTGTATGTGTTCATGTTTTCTTTTTTAGCCTTTAGTGTCTATTTATAAAATATATTAGGGTTTCACTTTTGTCTTTGTAAAATCAGGATCATATCTTTCTTGTGAATAAATTCTGAGTGTATCATCTTGTGAATAATTCTGAGTGTATCTTCTTGTGAATAATTCTGAGTGTATCTTGTTGTGAACAAATTCTGAGCATTTCTTCTTATGAGCAAATTTTAAGCATATCTTATTGTGAACAAAATATGATCATATCTTTTTGTGAACAATATTTTGACCGTATCTTCTTGTGAAAAATATTTTGACCATGTCTTCTTGTGAACAATATTTTGGCTATATCTTCTTGTGAACAATATTTTGACCATATCTTTTTTTTTACATTAGTCAAAGATTTTCTTCAATTATAATTCTAAATCGTATCTAATTCCATATTGTGTTCAAAAAATTATTCACCTAAAACTTCCTTCATACTCTTGATTGATTGGAGCAGGAATGGATTTGAGCTTGTTCTTAAATATTCAGAAATTCTAATTCGGCTTAGTCTTTTCTTCATAATCAATTATTGTGTTTCTTGAATAATAAAAGTTAAAGGTATAATTGCATGACTTCGAATTAGTGGCTTTGGGAAAATCACATTGTTGAACTATAAGAGCCAGTGCAACATTAGAGGCTGCATATCATAAGCAACATTTTGAGTGCGTTACAATTTTTGATTAGGGGAATATGAACTTTGAATGCAAGGCTTGAAAAATCCCTTTAGATTTAATGATAGCAATTTTTGATTAGTGCAACATGCCTATGAAAAATCCCTTTAGGCTTGAAAAATCCCTTTAGAGTGTGTTGCAATTTTTTATTAGTGCAACATGCCTTTGAAAAATCCTTTTATATAAACTCTTCTAAGGCATGCTAAGTTAGAGGCATGATTCAAATTCGGTCTTCAAAGCCAGTCTTAAGAGTCAGTCTTCGTAACCTTCAGAGGCATATTGCTTTTAGAAACATATATTTGGAGGCAAATGCATATGCTTTTGTGTTCCTCTGGTCACTTCCTTTAGTGACTTCCTCTAATTTTTTTGTTCTAATTGTTGTACACTTAATGCATTATTAACCCAAACAAATGATTCTCATAAAATATATTTGTTAACATCAAAATCGCAAGAGAAAAACTAACTTGGTTGGAGTTTTACATTTAGAGTTTTGATGTTAACAAAAGTATTTTATGATAACAATATATTTGACTTCAAAGAGTATGAAATAAGATTCATGTTTTTGAAGAAAATCTAAAATTAGATTTGATTCAAATTTATAATTGAAGAAAATCTAAAAAAAGATTTTATTCAAATTTATAATTGATGAAAGTCTAAAATAAGATTTGATTCATATTTATAATCTTTGACTAAGTTGAAAAGAAGATATAGTCAAGATTTGAAGAAGATTTGATCAACATTTGATGTAGATTTGAAGATGTTTTTATTTGAAGAATTTACAAATACAATATGAACAAAAATAAAACAGAATCAATCTGAAGAGTTTACAAACTCAATCTAAACAAATAGAAATAGAATCAATTTGAAGAATTTACAAACTCAATCTGAAAAAGATACAATTTAGAATTAAACAAGGTCTAAATTGAAGCCTAGATTTTCACTATAAATAGACACTTAAGGCTGAAGGAGAAAAACATCGAAAAGCATAAAAGAGTAGTAAAACTCAAGCTCAAAGTTCTCAATTCATCTTAGAGTTTAAAGAGATAAACACTTGTTGAAGTTAGAAATATTTTATGAGTGTTCTTTTCTTAGGGTGTGAGAGTTATCATTTTTATCAGCTTTGTTAGAAGCAACTACTCAAGTTCCAATCTTTTGTATTCAACCCAATAGTGGTTTAGTTGCTTATAAATAGACACTCAAGGCTGAAGGAGAAAAACATCGAAAAGGAAAAAAGAGTAGTAAAACTCAAGCTCAAAGTTCTCAATTCATCTTAGAGTTTAAAGAGATAAACACTTGTTCAAGTTACAAATATTTTCTGAGTGTTCTTTTCTTAGAGTGTGAGAGTTATAATTTTTATCAGCTTTGTTAAAAGAAACTACTCAAGTTCCAATCTTTTGTATCCAACCCAATAGTGGTTTAGTTCCTTATTCAATTTGGGATTGCCAGGTTGTTAATAGAAGAATTGGCTTGTAGAATCAAGATGGTTAGTTCCTCAAAAGTATGGGGTCATCAGGTTGTTTGGAAAGACAAGCTTGGAGGGTCAAGTGCTTTGTACTTCAACGTATTTGAATTAGTGGATTAAAGCATTATGAATAAGGGGACTAGATATAGCCAAGTTAGTGGTGAACCAGGATAAATCTACACATCAAATTATTTATTCTTTCATTGTTTGCTACCTCGAAATTCGATTGCTTCTACTCCAAGTAAGTCACCAAAACCAAACTAATTTTTATTTATTTATTTATTTATAAATTATGTAAAATTTGTTAACTTTGGCAAACAAATTTAACCCCCTTCTTGTTGCACCTTCAATTGGTATCAGAGCTCGGTCTCAAGACTGAGTACTTTATCATGTTTGAGAATAGATCCAAGGGTTCAATATGTCTGGATTCAGTGAAGAAGCTGTTGGAGGAAACGTCAACAAACCACCTTTTGTTGATAGAACATGTTGAGTTATACTAGTACTAATCATATGAAGAAGATGAAGACATACTAGTACTAATCATATGAGGGATCAACAAACCACATGGAAGAAGATGAAGACATTGAAACAATGTTTTCCAGATTCCAGACCCTGGTCTCAAGATTAAACGTACTTGAGAAGAGTTATACTAGTACTAATCATATGAAGAAAATTCATAGGAGTTTGACAAGCAAGTGGAGACCTAAGATCACTTCCATTCAGAAGCAAAGGATTTGAATACTTTAATGCTAGAAGAACTAATTAGCTCTCTCATATCACATTAAATTGAGTTGGAAGAAGATGAGCCCAAGAAGAATAAAACTTTGGCCTTGAAATCTAAGCAGAAAAAGGTTCTAAAAGCAACATTAGAATTAGAGGGCAATGATTCAGATGATCATAACATGTACTTAGAGGAAGAGGAGATTGCTTTCATATCTAGAAAAATTCGAAAGATGTGGCACAACAGAAAGAAGAATTTTCCTCAAAGATATTCCAAGGAATCCAACATAAATAATGATGATAAATATGACAAGTATAGCATCACATGTTATGGATGCAATGAACCTAAACATATCAAGTCATAATATTCAAATATGGAGAAAGGGAAACACCAAAGGAAAGATTGCAGACCTAAGAAGAGTTTGATGTCTACATGGGATGATTACGAGGAATCCTCTAACGATGAACACAAAAATTTGGCTATGGTGGCTCGTAATAACTCTGCCTCTGGATCCAACACATATTCTAACTCTAGAAGTGAATCAACAGATGAAGAAATTAAGGTATTTTTTTACTTTACTCGATCTAATTTAATTATTGATATAAATGATTTTTTTAAATAATAATCACAATCTGTCTTTAAAACTAAAACACTTAGGAAATAAAATACTTTAAAGAATCAAAGTGTTGAATTTAAAACAGACAATGAAACTCTAAAAACTAATATTACTGAACTTAAAAAGAGCGAATGCAAATTTGAAAACTGATATTGTTGAACTTAAGGCTAAAAATCTAACTCTAAAAAGCAATCGTAGTTTAACATCAATTTGAAATACCACATGTAACTCTGATAAGCATGAACAAGTATTTCAATATTTTCTTGCTAATGGTATGGAAAGAAGAAAAATGCTTCTATGATTTACAAAGTTAGTAGAAATGGTAAAAAAAAAGGTATATGATTTGAAGAAACTATAACTGAACCAACAAATATTCCCTCTAATATCTTGTGTAATGTTTTCTTTGAGAAAGATCACTCCAAATTATCTTGTCCCATGTTAAATATAAGGAAAGACAAGAAACCTTTCTAGACTAACAAACTAGGACCTAACCAAATTTGGGTACTTAAGAACAAAATTATCTTTGCTACAGATGTCCTCAACAATCTAGTTAAAACACCAATCATGGTACCTAGACAGTGGATGCTCGCGACATATGACGAGAGAAAAGTCTATGTTCCATGAACTAACTTTGAGCAAAGAAGACACAATGGATTTTGGAGGAAAGCAAAAAGGTCAGATCATTGATCCAGGTACAGTTGGTAATGATACTTCCCTTCTATTAAAGATGTCTTTTTTGTTAAAAATCTTAAGTATAATTTATTAAGTATTAGTTAGTTAAGTGATACAAATTATAATATTATATTCAATCGAAAACCATGTAAGATAATTAGTCAAAAGGATTGATATGTACTCTTTACAGGACAAAGGCAAAACAACATTTATAAGATAAACTTGTGTAGTCTAGAGAAATAAGAGGTTAAATTTATTATGTCAGTAAATGAAGAGAAACTAGTTTGGTACAAAACATTAGATCATGCAAACCTTAGATTAATTTCAAAACTAAGTAAACTTCAACTAGTTAAAGGTCTACCTAAGCTTAGTTACAAAACTGAAATTATGTGTGAAGCTTGTCAAATGGGAAAACTAACAAAAAACTCCTTTATCCCTAAGAACTCAATCTCTACCTCAAAGCCCTTTGAGCTCTTACATATAGATCTCTTTTGGCCAGTGAAAATAACCTCTCTAAGTGGAAAGAAATATGAATTTGTTATAGTAGATGATTACACTAGGTGGACGGGTAAAATTTTTAAGAAGTAAGGATGAATCCCACAAAGTGTTTATCAAATTTTGCAAACAAATAATGAATGAAAAAGGTCTTAAGATTGTAACAATTAGAAGTGATCATGAAGGAGAATTTGAAAACAAGTTCTTTGAAAGTTTTTGTGATGATAATGGAATCTCTGACAACTTCTCTTCTCCTAGAACACCCCAACAAAATAGAGTTGTAAAAAGAAATAATAGATCACTCCAAGAAATGGCCAGAACCATATTAAATGATATGAGTGTTGCAAAACACTTTTGGGATGAAGCAATTAATATTGCATGTTATATTCAAAATATAGTCTATGTTAGATCCATATTGAATAAAACACCATATAAATTATGGATAGGTAAAAACCCTAACATCTCTTATTTTAAACAATTTGGTTGTACTTGTTATATGTTAAACACTAATGATAACCTTGGTAAATTTGATTCTATATCTCAAAAATATACCTTCATTGGATACTCTGAAAGATCCAAGACTTATAGAGTGTTTAATAGGGAAACTCATATTGTGGAAGAATCCATACATGTTAAATTTGATGACAAACAACTTAACCTTGAAAAGTTAAAGCAAGATGATGATAGTGCAATTTATTAGAACCAAAGGAAGCAGATGCTGAAAAACCAGAAGAACTTGAAAAATCAGAGGATAAAAGAAAATCAGAAGAATATGACAAATCTTCAAAGGATGAATATGATCAAGTGAGAAATAATCAAGATAAGTCAGAAAAAAGATTTGGATGGAAGTACTAGTCATCTCATCTTGAAACTCTAATATTGGAAGTGCAAGTGATTCTTTGAGGACCAAATAATCACTTAAAGATACCAATTTGTTTGGCTTACTCTCATCAATTGAGCCTACCTCTATTGATGAAACATTGACATATGATCGATGGATTCTTGCAATGCATGAAGAGTTAAATGAATTTGAGAGGAATGATGTTTGGGATCTAGTACCTAGACTAGAGAAGACATTATTGGAACCAAGTGGGTTTTCATAAATAAGCTAAATGGAAAAGGTGAAGTGGTCATAAACAAGGCAAGACTTGTCGCACAAGGCTATAGTCAGCAAGAGGGCATTGATTACTGAGACATTTGCTCCAATCGCCAGGTTAGAAGCTATTCGTATTTTACTTTCTTTTTCTGCAAATAATAACATTACATTAATTCAAATGGATGTTAAAAGTGCTTTTCTAAATGGTTATGTAAGTGAAGAATTCTATGTTTAACAACCCCTTAGTTTTGAAAGTTCTGAATTTCCAAATCATGTTTTTAAACTTAGGAAATCTCTATATGATCTAAAACAAGCACCTAGGACATGGTATGATATACTAAGTAAATTCTTGCTTAAAAATAACTTTGAAAGAGGACAAGTATATAATACACTTTTTTTAAAAATCAACAGGAGATAATTTTTTTATCATTAAAATTTATATTGATGACATTATTTTTGGATCTACTAATGACTCTCTTTTTCAAGAATTTTCTAAATTGTTGCAGCTTGAATATCAAATGAGTATGATGGGAGAATTTATGTTCTTCTTAGGGATACAAATTCAACAAAGTAAAAAAGGTATATACATTTATCAAACTAAATATACAAAAGAGCTTCTTAGGAAGTTTAAGATGAGTGATTGCAAACATATGACTACACCAATGCACCCTACTTGTTCACTTGAAAAAGATGATTTAGGCAACAAAAAAAAAAAAAGACCAAAAAACCTATAGAGGAATGATATGATCCCTACATTACCTTAGCTCTTCCAGACCTGACATCACGTTTAGTGTATGTGCAAGATTTCAAGTTGACCACAGAAAATCACATTTAACTGTTCTACAAGAAATCTCTTAAGCACAAACTTAGTGGATATTGTGATTCTTATTATGATGGAGATAAACTTGAGAGAAAGAGCACTAGTGACAACTGTACATTTTTAGGTGACAACTTAATATCTTGGTTAAGTAAGAGACAAAATACAATTGCAATGTCAACAATAGAGGCTGAGTACATTTCAGCTGCTGGCTGTAGTTCTCAACTACTTTGGATGAAACATCAACTTGAAGACTATAAAATCCTAGAACTCAATATTTCCATCTACTACGACAACACTTCTGCCATTGTCTAACCAAAAACCTTATCTTACATTCTAGAGCTAAAGACATAAAGATCAAACACATTTCATTAGGAACTTTGTCCAGAAAGGGGTACTAAACATTCAGTTTGTAGACACTAAACACAAATGGACTAACATATTCACCAAACCACTACCTCAGGATAGATTTGAATTCATAAAAAAAAAAAACCTAAACCTTACCTTCATACCTGACTGATGTTGTGATAACTATAAAGTAGTTTAGTTTTATATTAGCTTTTGTATTTTCTTGTACTATATTATATTCATGTTATTTAAAAAACAAAGTATCACTTTCAAATGTTTTTGTTTGATAACAAAAGGGAAAGATATATATTTGATAATGTGGAGAGAAAATGATACTATGATTTAGGGGGAGCCCTAAGTTAGGGGGAGTCAAAGAAATATAAAGAAAAATTATTATCAAAAAGACAAGTTTTGTCATCATCAAAAAGAGGGAGATTATTGGAATCAAGTTGGTTTTACATTTAGAGTTTTGATATTAACAAAATTATTTGATGACAACAATATCAAATAAGAAAATATCAAATAAGAAAATATCAAATAAGATTTTATTCAAATTTATAATTGAATAAAATCTAAAATAAGATTTATTCAAATTTATAATTGATAAAAATTTAAAATAAGTTTTGATTCAAATTTATAATACTTGACTAAGTTGAAAAGAATATATAGTCAAAATTTGAAGAAGATTTGATCAACATTTGATGAAGATTTGAAGAATATTTTATTTGAATAATTGATGAAAATCTAAAATAAGTTTTGATTCAAATTTATAATACTTGACTAAGTTCAAAATAATATATAGTCAAAATTTGAAGAAGATTTGATCGACATTTGATGAAGATTTGAAGAATATTTTATTTGAATAATTTACAAACACAATATAAACAAAAATAAAATAGAATCAATCTGAAGAGTTTACAAACTAAATCTAAACAAAATAAAAATATAATCAATTTGAAAAATTTACAAACTCAATCTGAACAAGATACAATTCAGAATTAAACAAAGACTAAATTGAACCCCAAATTTTTGCTATAAATAGACATTCAAGGCTGAAGGAGAAAAGCAGCAAAAAGCAAAAAAAGAGTAGAAGAACTCAAACTCAAATTTCTCAATTCATCTTAGAGTTCAAAGAGAGAAACACTTGTTCATGTTAGAAATATTTTCTGAGTGTTCTTTTCTTAGAGTGTGAGAGTTGTTATTATTATTATTATTATTATTATTATTATTATTATTATTATTTTGTTAGAAACAACTACTCAAGTTCTAATCTTTTGTATCAAATCCGATAGTAGTTTAGTTCTTTCTTTAATTTGGGGTTGTCAGGATGTTAAAAGAAGATTTGGCTTTTAGAATCAAGATAGTTAGTTCCTCAAAAGTCCGTTGTTTGGGAAGAGTGACTTGGAGGGTTAGATGTTCTGTAATTCAATATATTTGAATTAGTGGATTAAAGTCTTATGAATGAGGGGACTGCATATAGCCATGTTAGTGGTCAACCAAGATAAATCTACGTGTAAAATTATTTATGTTTTCATTGTTTGCTACATCTGAATCCGATTGCTTGTACTCCAAGTAAGTCACCAAACTAAACTAGTTTATTTATTTATTTATAAATTATAAAAAAGTTGTCTAACTTTGACAAATACAATTCAGTCCTCCTTCTCGTGTTGGCACATTTCGTTTTCTCTAGTAGCTTCCTCTAATCACTCCCTTTAACTTTTTGTTCTAATAAATACGTACTTATTGCAATTATTAACCCAAACAAATTATTCTCCTACAATGATAGGAGAACAACTTAGTATCCATCGCAAATATCATTGAAATAGTATCCACCGGTACCGTTGATACTCAGAAGTGGACCACTCAGTATTAAGGGAGAATTACCAATTTCAATTTTATATAAACGGTAGTTTTCCAAATGAAGTAAGGAACACGTGGAAGTAGAAGAAGAATATATATATCAAGGAAAAAGTCAAACTTGAAAGATTCGAACAGCTGTGTTTAATTGGTCGTTGTTTAATTTCAGCTTGCTGACTCCACACTTTATGTATTTTTTATATACATAATAATATAAGTAACAACATAATCATGTAATTATTCTATTTTTTTAATAAAAAAACAAATAAGCTATAAATGAATTGATGAATTTATTATAGATTAATAAATACATAGAACTTTATTCACTAATTTATATTTTACTTATCTTTTTAAAATAGATATTTTATCACATAGATTTAATTTTTTATTTGTGTTTTATTTATAATTTTATCGTTTGAGTACGACGTTGATTTATTTGTTATTAAAGTGTGGGGTAGTTTGTTGAAATAGAAATTTTATAAAGATTATCACCAAATTTGATACTATCTTAACCTTAAATATAATTTTTAACACTTAATTAAATTGATCATACAAAGATTATTTTTTATCGTTGGCTATAACTATAAAGAGAACCAACCTGTTGATTTACAATACTTGAGTATTTCCTTGAAAAAGAAGCTCATGAAAATGAAAACAAGACCATATTATTAATTATATAATATAAAGTATGAGCATTAATCTTTTAATATAAGGGTGAAGTGAAATCCAAAATCTGTGAAGGAAAAGGAGAAAGAGGAGGATGAGCAGTGGGGAAGGAAAGTTGGTGTGTGTGACAGGTGCTTCTGGTTTTATTGCTTCATGGATTGTCAAGTTCCTCCTCCAACGTGGTTACACTGTTAGAGGCACTGTTCGTGACCCAAGTAACTGCTTCTTTATCCTTCAACTTCTTTCTCCTAAGTTTGACACTCCATTTTTGGATGAAACAATATTGTAAAATTAATTTTGACATATTTTAATATTTTTGAATAGAATTTGAAGTTTTTGTTTTTAGAATTATTTTCACCCCAAATTTATTGTTTATATAAACATATGAAAATATAAACTATTTTACGTTTAACTCATTTTTAATAAAAACTCGTCGGACTAAAGTCATTTTTTGAGACCAAAATTATTTTCCTTACATTTTCATTTATTTGGTTTTTTCCCTAATGAATGAGTGGTTTTATTGGTGTGCATACAGGTAATCCCAAAAAGGTTGACCACTTGCTTAGCCTTGATGGTGCAAAGGAGAGGTTGCAGCTCTTTAAGGCAGATCTCTTAGAAGAAGGTTCCTTTGACTCTGCTATTGAAGGCTGTGATGGTGTCTTTCATACTGCCTCACCTGTTTGCTTGGCCGAAAACGATCCACAGGTTCATTCCATTTTGTTTCTATAAACAACTGAATAGAAATTAGGACATGTATTGTCAATGTAAATTAATTTTGATGTAACGTGCTTTTGTCAAAACTATTCTATTTTTTAATGTTGTGTTTGCTATCAAGATTCTTATTATAAAGGTTTTCACTTGCTGACCTATTTGGCATCTTCTAATCATACCTGTCTGTTTACTTGAAATTTTCATGGATTACCACTTACCAGTTTAGTGGAGAATGATCCTTTCAAATTAAAATAAAAAAGGACATTGATGATTTAAGTCTTTTCAATTATTCATATCTGCATAATGTAACAAGATGAATATTTTGTTAAAACTGTAACTTAGCTATTTCTTTATGAGAATTCGTCTTTTGCTGTTGGAAAACTTTCGGGAGCTTAATTAATTATAACTACACTTTCAAATTGAAGTTCCATGCCTTAGGATTAGGTGCTTGTTATTGATGATATAGATATAGTTGACAAATCATGTGATTAAGGATGAGCATAACTGCACTTTTTTTAGATGGTTTGGCTTTTTTTGAATTGTTTTTATCAGTCTAGAGTAAAAATGACCTTTTTGTTGTCTTTTGAAAGCAAATGAGTTTCCAGTTTATGGCACTGATAACTTTTGATTTCTTTATTTCAGGTTGAGTTGATTGATCCGGCGTTGAAGGGAACTCTCAATGTTCTTAAATCATGTGCAAGATCACCATCTGTGAAACGAGTTATCTTAACTTCTTCTGCTTCTGCAGTTACATTAAGTACAAGGCCAAAAACTCCCGAAGTAGTAGTAGATGAGACGTGGTTTTCAGATCCAGATTTCTGCAGGGAATTCAAGGTTGGTACTGTTTTCTCTATAAGTTATTAAGCTAGATTATGTTTATCAGAAATTAAGAATTGAATGAAGGTTTTTTTTCCTTCGTTTCGTACCAATGTTTGTGTAATTTGTGAATGCATTGCCTAATGTGAATAGAAACTCTTTTTATAGTAGAAAGTATAACTCCTTAAATTTATAAATTTAGGAGTAATATAAAAAAATACAAACAAATAGAAAGAAGATGAATAGTTCTAATAATGATAAGATATTTTAAGACACTCTCTCAAGTTGGTACATAAATATCAATCACTCCCAATTTGCATATCAAATGTTCAAAACTTGTTCTAGTCAAACTCTTGGTCAATATATCAGTTGTCTATTGATTGGAAGGAACAATCGGCAAATAGAGAATCAATTTTCTCTTTTATGAAGTGGCGAACGATTGGTCAATATGATATGCGATCTTGATGATGTTGATCCATTAGAGTTGTACTTCAATTTAAATACCCACTTACAACCCACAACTCTTTTACTGGCGGGTAGAGTCGCGACACTCCAAGTTTTATTCTTTTCAAGATTTTTCATCTCCTCAAGAATAACTTCCTTCCATTTTGGAGCCTCTAGTGCTTCTTGTACATTCTTTGGAATCTCTATGCATGAAAAATGAGAGGTAAACGCAGCAAAAAAGGAGGACAAGTTTGAATAAGATATGAAATTAGACATAGGGTGCCTAGTACATGATCTAATAGGTTTCCTAAAGGCTATCGGAACATCTAGATCAATGTATATATGAGCAGGATTAGTAAGAATTTTACCTGTTTCGATTGGTTGACTTTGACTCGGTTCCTTCTTACGTATACCTTTCCTTTCAAAGTTGAATCTCCCTCTTCAAATCCCTTTTTTGTTTCATCACAAGAATTCTTATGTGGTGATATTTGGTTTTTTTGTTTCTTTCTAAATTAAGTTTCAAAAAAGCATTTTCTTGATTTGTTGCCTCAAATTCGGTAAGACTCTTACTCATGATAGAAGTAGAATCACTTTTATAAAAAAAATCATATTTTCATAAAATTGAAGGGAATCATTTTTAATTAACTTTCCCCTAAAGGTGATTATTCTAAAAAAAAGAGATTTGTTTTCAAAGATGGTAACATCCACTATAACAAAACATTTTTTTTATACTAGTATCGAAACATTTATAATTTTATGAGTGGAGGAGTAGCCAACAAAAACACATTTAATAGCACCAAGTTAAAAGTTTATTAAGATGTTTGTATTGATGAACAAAAGTCATGCGTCCAAAAAATTTCAACGGTAAATCAACAAAGATTGATGCAATGGAAAAATGTGTCAAGAAAATTTGAAAAGGTGTTTGAAATTATAACATACATGATGTTATGCGATTAATCAAATGAGCAGTTGTCAAGACAACCTCACCCCACAAATATTTATGGACATTGATCGAGAAGAGTAATGCTCGTGCCACCTTAAGAAGGAGTCAATTTTTTCTCTTTTCAATTCCATTTTGCCGAGGAGAGTTAACACATAAGCTTTGATCGATGAACAATTTCATTTTCCCTAAAAAAATTCCCACAACTGTGTCTAAGTATTTAGTTTTATTGTTAGTTCTAAACTTGTATTTAAGAGATAAATTGTGTTTACACCAATTTACTAAAAGTTTTTATTATTTGAGCTACATCTGCTTTTTCTTTTAATAAGTACACCCAACAAAGTATGATATGATCACCTATAAAGGAGATAAACAATCTTTTGTTGGATAGAAAATTTATTCTATTAAACCCCTATACTCTTGTTTTGGAAAAGAATTTCGATGTGTTTGACAAACTCACAAAACTTACATTGAAATGTGGAAATATCTTGATTAACAAACAGTATCGAGATATTGTTAAATTTAATTCCATATTTAAATATTAATCATCTATCTACACTATAGAGTATAATTGAAACAGGTGTTTCATTACCACACCACTTTGTTTATATATAATATAATATAATTTATCTATATATAATATAATATTTATATGTAATGAGACGTTTAATTATTTATTTATTCCAACATTGGGTATTAAGTGAGTCACATATATGATTTAGCTAATGAATAGACAGTTAAATGAATAACCTTGCAAATTTTGGTGTTTCAAATTTGTTCTTTATGACTTGCTGAGAATAAAATATAATTTGATGTTTATAACAATTAAATCAATTAAAGATACCATTTTTTTTTTTTACTAAATGTCATAAAAAGTGATCAATTTAAGAAATGGGAAATCAATAAATGTTAGATGACATATTTTCATGTGCCATGCATACTATATGGTATTTTGCAAGATATTTGTTTATAATACATATTTGAAGTAGGGATTTAAATTGGTGTATGATCATCTTCTTTACATTTACAACTATAAAAGATGATTTGAAGAAGGGATTTGTTTTTTTTGGACAACTATCATGTACGTGATTTGAGTTTTTGTTATTTGATATTACAACATCAAGCTACTAACACTAACCTGACACTTCTGGAGCGCATCAATTAATTACTCTGTAATAAAATATTGTTAATTGGTTTTGATATTCAATAAA
Source organism: Cicer judaicum (assembly GCA_037974835.1). Classification (NCBI taxonomy): domain Eukaryota; kingdom Viridiplantae; phylum Streptophyta; class Magnoliopsida; order Fabales; family Fabaceae; genus Cicer; species Cicer judaicum. Next base: position 4,581,663 of record JBBPBS010001080.1, read on the forward strand.
AAAATAAAATGATATTGAATTGCAACTTAAGGGTTGTGGATAGTGAATTATGTTCATTTTTATCAAAAAATTTAGTATGGGTCTGCTAGTAAAACAAATCATTAATACATTATAATATGTAACTTTTTTATTTATAATATCGAAAAAAAAAATCTCAATATATTTTTGTTTATTCGTGACCAGAAGAAATAAAAATTGTTTGATTTAATTGATTGCTAGATATTTTTATGAGTTTATGAGTATATTAAAGCTGATCGGTAACACAAGCTAGCTATTGATTGTGTATTTATTTTTTTTATGAAAGTTACAATCATGGTAAGATAATAAAATTAATGTTTTTTTTTTATTAATTATTAGTGTAAAATTGATTTATACTAATATTACATAATATTTTTCTCTCTATTTTTATTTAGTTTCTAGTAATTAACTTTGGTCTCAAACAGAAATAAAATCTTATGCGGCGTTCCCTTTCATACAATGTCTTTTAATTTAGGGAGTGCAACAGTAGAATTGTAAGGATATAACTATTTAAGTTCTCATTTAATTGTTTTTTAGTTAAATTTTTGAAATGTTGCCTACTTTTTGAAATTTAATGTCCAAATGGTGATATCTATTATTTGTAAGAATGCTTGAAAAACTTTGGATTAAATTTTAATAATGTATGTTTTATGGTAAACATTGCAAATTAGTCAAAGTCATGACACATTAATGCTAATTGCTTTAATAATATATTGAAAATCAAATGTTTTTCATTATTACCTCTCTATATACAAGAAGAAGAAACAAAAATTACTAAGATAAAAAAGTTTGTTCAAATGCTAATTGGTTTCATAATGTCATTATAATTTTTATAGTTTATTTCAAATTAGTCTAAAAGAAAATTATCCAAAATATAATCTTATGTTGCCTTTATGAGAAAATAATAATTAAAAGTGTCTTTATGCATTTGTTTTTATTATATTTATGAATTTGTTATTATTGTTTTTAATGTAAAAAGTTTTTGTCCGAGATTATTCAACCATTAATTTTGGAGTAAAAAAAAAACCATGAATTTAATACATTATTTTATTTTATTGATTAAAATGCTTAGTTTTGGTTAGATATTTACATTTTGGAGATGAATTTTGTAAACATACTACATAAGTATTTTTATGCGAGA
>JBBPBS010001080.1:4583102-4594747 GCA_037974835.1 Cicer judaicum
TAACATATTAAAAAATCAATCTTAAAAATAACATGTTAAAAATAAAACATGTAATAATATATTTAAAATTTAAAACTTAATTATTTTTTAAAATAACATATATTTGAATTTGAATAAGAATTGAAATTGAGAAAAATTATTAATAAACATTTATGATATTGAATTAAATTAAATAACATTATTCCGTTAAGGAATAGAATTCATTTTTTTTTTAATTGGTATAGAATTCATTGTTCATGGACGAGAGTTGTACTCTTTCTTGTAGTTTAGAATTTTGGTATGTAGATATGATTGCAAAAAATGTATAGAAATATGATACATTTTTTTGAGATTTTGTCCTTTGATGAGCGATCAATTCAAATAAAATTTTCAAAATTTAATAGAGTTGTGTCTATAATTTTGAATTAGTTGTTGGATAATGGTTTCCTTTATATGAATCACCTCTCAATTTTTTATTTAGAAAACCATAATAATCTATATGCAAGTAATCTTAAAAAACAATACAACTATTTTTTTGGTTAAATAATGAAATTTATGTGTCCAAGTCTATATACGGTCTCTTCCTAACTTATCTAGTAAACAATAGCAAAAAAAAAAAATGAAAATAGAGTTTAATAAATTTTTTATTAGTCCCTATAAAATTTATAAATTTTGTTTTTAGTTTCCATAAAAAACTCTAACATTTTTTATTTTATAAATCCTTGAAGTTTGTGACTCATACAAACAATGAAAACTAAGTATTTCTTAAAATAAACAATCAGAAACTAAATATATACAAAAGACAATACAAAACTGTGAAACTAATGTTGCATAACACAATTTTCTCCTAATAATATTTTTTCATCTTAAAGTACCTGATAATTATTGATATTTTTCTTTATCTAAAAACCAGCTCCATCACTATACGACATGCATCTTTGTAAACATTGTCGCTATGAGTTAATTCATCACTCCTTGCACATGATTGCTATTTATAGAGAGAGAAAAAAAAACATAACACAAAGTAATTAAGAAACAAATTTATTCTTAACCCTATAAAAATACACACAACTCAAAAAATACATAGATATATTCAGAAATACGAAAGAAGTGGAATTCTTTCTGATTTCTTCACTTATCTTTAAATGAAAAATCGTACATATAAAAAAAAGAATAGACTAACGGAAAAACATCATAAATTAAAAAAGAGAAATTTTAGAAAATAAGTGGAAGGTATATAAATATTTATAAAAATGAGTAATCACAAGGAGCAACAAACATTGAGTTAATATATATAGAAAAAGAATGAGTGCAGTGTGAATGAAAATCATACATTCGATGAAAAAAATTAAACATCACATAGAGCAGCACATTTTTTTTCTTTAGATGAGTCATCTCTGTGGAAGAGAGGAATAATTATAAATTAATAGGGCTAAAAATAGCAAACAGCATAATGATTAATGGGTCTAAAAATTGTTATTGCTAACTAATTTCATATCATATTTAAGTTGGGCCTGAGTAAAATTCATTTGATTAATTATTATTATTAAAAAATTTATATATATATTTTTTATGTGCACTATATTCGACAAAGTAGAGAAACATGAAAGAAAGAAAAAATAGAAATGACAAAATTTAACAATAACAATTTAATATAACAATAAAGAAAATTGGAAAAATGAAATCAATGACATTAATGGAAAAGATTTCCATATGGATGTAGAAATTGTTTGCTATAAGAGAATGTCCACAAATTAGTTTGCTAGAGAATATGCTTGAATATCCTATTTTGTTATTTTTATTCCAAATTTAATTTAACTATCATTTACAAAATTGATTACATTAAATAATTAAGCTTTCGCTAAATGTGAATGAAAAGTATTAGAAAAACATTAATTGTTTTGTTTCTAACAAAACAAATAAGATGAAGAAAGTATTTCGAAAATTTAATGTGCTAATATATGCCAACTCAAGTGAGTGATTAAAAAATTTGACATTAATATATGTACCACATTTGTGAAAATTAATTAATTAAGACTATCGTTTGATTTGTTCTGCATCTAATTCAAATTATAGCAATTTTATAAATACACGATATCTAATCATCACCAAATATCACTCTAAAAAAAATTGGATTGAGATAAAATAAAATTGGTTCTCAATTTTCCAATAATATTACAACACAATGTTAGACTGTAAAATTAATTTGATTTTTTAATATCTAATAATTACCCATCAAAATTATTAATAACTTTATGATGAGTCATATATATGTTTCAGCTAATTAAATAATATGAAATATCGTTTCCAAAACAATTATGTCAATATATATGAAAACTGTTCAAAAATCTATGTTTAGAATTTGAAATACTGAAATTATAAAATTGTAGATTTTAATAGAGGAAAATAAGTTTAGACAAATAAATTAATATAAAAAAAACAAGGTTCATTTAGAGATAATATGTGTATATTATGACTTTTAGAACATAATTTTTTTATTTTTTACTAATACAAAAACATATATTGTATATGTCTTAAGTCTTAACAGTTGGTTATAATACTTTTTTTACAGATTTATTATTAATACTAATTATAATTATTTATTGATCTTAATATGTTTTTAATTATAACAATAAATTTTTCATAATCATGCCTTTATTTGTCACTTTTTCAACATTGATAATTTAATCTGAAACCTCAATATGAAATTATTATTAAATGTTAGATGACCTAATATCATGCAAATGTACTACATGCCATTTTTGCAAACTATTTGTTTATAGTGTACATTAAGTTCAATAGATGATTAATGGTTAATTGATGTAATAGGTATCGGTATTCATTTACCATGTATTGAATATAATTAACCATAAATTTAAATGTAATTGATTACAATTTGTCGGTGCTTAACTTTACATGTAATTGTATTGTGCACTTGTAAATTATAGTTAATTATGTTTAAATTTATTGTTAATGACATTTAATGAATGATTAAATTGAAGATTTAAATTGTTATTTAAGAGGTCTTAATAATGAAATATCATAAATAAATAAATAAAAAGTCAATTATATGTGGACTTTTGATAAAAATTAAAATTAAAATTGGAAGCAAATATATTTATATGATTTATAGCGTTTTTTTAAAAACGTTGATGTATCTTTTACAGTGTTAGATTTCACAGCGTTTTTTTTTTTTAAAAACGCTGTGAAAGGCTTAAAAAAAACGCTGTAAAAGCCTATTTTTGACGTAGTGCAAATTTGATCGGAAGTTATTACAGGGACTAAAGCCAAAATTTAGTATAGTTATATAGATGAAAAAATTATTTAACTCTGATTAATAACATAAGATAATTTTTTATTAATTAATAATAACTGTTTTGCCATCTTCTATTTATGTCATCAGTTATGGTATTCAGTTTCAAAGATTTTGGCTGAGGCTGCTGCCTGGAAGTTTGTAAATGAAAACAACATTGACATGGTTGTTATTAACCCATCACTGGTGGTAGGACCTCTCTTGCAACCGGAGATTAATGAAAGTGTTGCACCAATTTTAAAACTAATAAAAGGTAATAATATTTATTTTGGGAGCATTTGGAAGATCTTATCTGAAAACTTGATTTTGCCATTTTAATAAAATATAGATGTTTGGTTACTGTCTATCAAGTTGGTTGGACTATAAATGTTCAAAATTAGGATTTGCAATGTGTGACATATTAAGTAATGTCATACAAGAATTATCCAATTGCATAATAGAATAACTCTTTGAATTTTTGGATGCAGGTGTACCTTTCCCAAATAAAGCTTATGGATGGCTCGATGTGAAAGATGTTGCTGATGCCCATATTCTGGCCTATGAGATTGCTTCAGCTAATGGAAGATATTGTTTGGCTGAGAGAGTTGTACATTATTCAGAAATTGCTAGGATTTTACGTGATCTTTACCCAACATTACAAATTTCAGACAAGTAAGTTCATTTGTTATACCTCTAAGAGTGCATATTATACTATAGTATCTCTTTATACAATGTAAGTTTCTAAAGTAACACACACACACTATAGATTCAATAATTAATTTTTGTTTAATTCAGAATATGCTATTCGAAATTGTATAAGAAAATCTCTTAATTAAAAGAATAAATCTTGACTAAATCAATGCTATAATAAAATCTGAATTAATTATACAGAAAAAAAGAATTAATACGTACCAGAAATAACATATTTCAATAATAGAAAATTAAATCAATTAATGCATATTTTAATAGTTCTTTAGGTTAAGTTTAGTAGTTAGTATGTATTATATAAATTCAGTGCTGAATTTTTCAGTGTAGAAATTTATCATTTTCTCAAATGTGTCTGTTGATAAAAATTCAAGTCCTACATAGACCTAAGTAGAGCTTATAAAACTTAGTGAATCCTCATCTTATATGTGATTTTCTAATATTGTAGACCCAAAGAAAAAAATTTAAAAGGTTAATGAAACTTTGTGAAACCATAAGTATTAATTGTCAGAATTGCAATTTACTACACCTCCCAAAGCCCTTCAAACAAACTAGGTCGTAAAGTTTAGAATTTTACTCTCAGTGATGTTTCTCTTTGGGTTACTCAACCTCTCCATAAAGGTTACAAATGCCTATGTCCTCATGAAAAATTGTTTCATCTCTACTTTTCTTAATAACACTTTTGCCTATATTTTTCAGAATGAGCACCTCATTTGACCCAACACGAGAGTCATAAGTTACCTAAATCCTATATACACAATTTTATGAACAATCTTATATCTCTTTCTTTGTGCTCTGATTTTAAATCTTTAATTTTTATTCTTTATTTTTTCTTTTTACTAATATATGCTTTCTCTACAATTTTATAAGGTGTGTGAATGATGAGCCGTATATGCCAACATATCAAATATCCAAGGAAAAGGCTAAGAGCTTGGGAGTCAAGTTTACTCCTCTCGAAGTCAGTCTCAAGGAGACTGTGGAAAGCTTTAGAGACAAAAACATGCTCGACTTTTAATCGGTCTTGATATTCCCAATTAATCAATAAATACATGGCAACATGTTTGTGTCTTAATATTCCCACTTTGCATAATATTATTTTTGATAGTTGTTGAATATATGTGTGAGATATTTATAAAATATTGGTGTATTAAGTGATCTATAAACGTTTTTAATTGATACGATAAAGTTGTTGCCTTAGCTGATATTCAAACCCAAATCTTCCAAGGAAAGGTACATTGTTTAACCACCCGACTGTTACATCGGTTTAGATAAATTATAAACGTTATTTATATATACATATTTTTACAAATTGAATGGCAGAACCAAAAGTTCTATTTTTTTTTTCTCAAGTGACATTAATTTTCGATAAATTGTGTCATTTTGGAAGAATACAAAAATTTGGCTATTACTATTCACTTTGTCTCATCCATTTTATATTCTAAATCATCATATTTGTCTCTAATGCATGAGGGAAGTATATGAAACAATCTTTTGTAACATACTATTGAAAGATACTCTTGGTGTGTTATTGCAAATCATATCAAGCTTTTCAAAAGTACCTCGAAAGGTATTCATTGTTCATTCCATTTGCATCTGATTGGTGGGGGCGAATCGAACCTAAAGGCTAGTGTAACAACACGCTTTGGAATTTGCTACATACAATCTTCATCAACAACTTCATTATTAAAGTCTTGCAGTAATTGTCACCAATAGATCTAAGAATCAAACTAGAAAGAGGAGATAATCAACAACAGAAAAAAGAAAAAAGGAAAAGGAAACCATAATCAAAAACATGAAAAAGGAAACCATTTTTATCAGTGGGAAATGAGACAATGGTGTGATGGTGCGGCTTGTAGCGGAGTGAATTGTTGCGTACGAAATGAGAGGTGTGGCGTGCAGTGGCGGTGTGAACAGTGCAAGTCATAAGGGAAGTATAGGGATGCATGAGGGACGTATGAGAAATATTCTTTTGTAACATACTACTAATATAACTCTTGGTGTGTCAATGTAAATTATATCAAGGTTTTACAAAGTATCCTAAAAGGGATTCGTTGTTCATCTCATTTGCATTCGATTGGTGGAGGCGAATCAAACATAAAGGCTAGGGTAACAACACGCTTTGGAATTTGCTACATATAATCTTCATCAACAACTTCATTATTAAAGTCTTGCAACAATTGTCACCAATAATCAAACCAAAAAGAAGAGATAATCAAAAACAGAAAAAGGAAAAAGAAACCATAATCAAATACAGGAAGAAAAAAAAAAGAAAAAGAAAAAGAAACCAGTTTACTAGTGGGAGATGAGACAATGGTGTGATGGTGCGGTGTGCAAAGTGAGTTGTTGCATGCAAAATGAAACGTGTGGTGCATGGTGACGGAGTGAACAGAGGCGTGCGTCGGCGGTTTGAGCAGAGGCATGTGGCAGTGTAAGAAAAGGCGTGTAGCGACTGAGCAAGTAGAGGCATGCGACAACGATGTGACGAGGATGAGGAGCGGTAGTGTGAGGAAAGAGAGACATAGCAATGTGTTCCTTAAAATATAAAGGTTTATGGTGAAAAATAGTAAATGGGAAAAACAAAATTGTAAGGAAAATGACAAAAAAAAAAAAAATAGGAAAATAAATATTGCAGCCCGCCAATAGGGGTGGGAATAGGTCAGGTCAGGCCAGACTTTAAAAGGCCTGAGCCTGACCTACGATTTATTTTTTCGGCCTAAGCCTGGTCTACAGCCTATCATAGGCTTTTTTTTCGGCCTGACCTGGCCTTTTTAATAGCCTGGCCTGACTTGGAAGCCTTTTTAAATGCAGTCATTATTACCTCTTAAAAAAATAAGAAACAACTACTGAGTGATTGACTAATTGAACGGTTACCGAATATGAAACTACTACCAAATATAGAACCGCTACTGAATATGGAACGACTATTGAATATGTAATGATTACTAAGTGATTGCTTAATTGATAGAATTTAAAATAGAAAATAATATTATTAATATAATAATAAAAAAATAATATTAATAAATAATAAATATATATAGGCTGACCTGTTAGGCCTAATAGGCTTTTTTATAAGTCTAAACCTGACCTATTTAAATAAATAGGCTTTAAAAACACTCTGAGCCTAACATTTTTATTAAATAGGTCAGGCCAGACCAGACCATAAGTAGGTCAGGCCATAGGCCCCTATGGATGGCCTAACCTATTCCCATCCCTACCCGCCAATAAAGTTGATAAATAATGGAGGGTGTAACCACCGCAATTTACCGTAAATAGTTACAACTATTATATATGCTATAATATGTAGTGTGACATATGCGACTAGAAAATATGAACTTTAGAAAATTTAATGATATGATGAAATTTAATTTAATTTTGATTTTTGATAAAAATTCAAATTCATGTACTACTTGCATTCTAACTAAAATCATAAGACAATCTTTTAAAACAGTTGAACGAAGTTCTAAGGTATTAAATTTAATTCACTCTAATGTATGCAATTTACATTGTTGGTGTAAGACCCTTAGTTTTAAATTCTAATTTATGCAATTTTAGTATATTTTTGTGTTGAATTGTTGTGACGTTTAACTCAATTTTACTTTATTTTGGGAATTAAGTACCAAAAATATATTTTGTTAGAGTTTGTAATATGTTTAATAGATACGTATATTTATTTATATATTTTGAGACCCATTTAAAATTATTTGTCAGAGAATAATTTAGTTATGTTGCGAAGAATTTAATACCGGATAGTCTTGTTAAAAATATTTCTGGCTGCTGAAAAATTTATCTGTCAATTGAGTTACGACGAGAGTAAATATTTTTATCAAAATAGTTTGAAATGTGAGTGAAGTGATGTGTATAAGAATATTTAGATATTTGTATATATATATATATATACATATATATATTCATGACATATGTTACACTACAAAAAATCCCTTCATTTGCGGTCAACATTTGCAAATCATATCAAGCTCTTCTAAAGTACCCAGAAAGGTATTCATTGTTCATCCCATTTGCATCTAATTGGTGGAGGCGAATCGAACCCAAAGGCTAGTGTAACAACACGCTTTGGAATTTGCTACATACAATCTTCATTAACAACTTCATTATTAAAGTCTTGAAATAATTGTCACCAATAGATCCAACAATCAAACCAGAAAGAGGAGATAATCAACAACAGAACAAAGGAAAAGGAATCCATAATCAAAAACAGAAAAAAGGAAACCATTTATCGGTGGGAAATGAGACAATAGTGTGATGGTGCAGCTTGTAGCAGAGTGAATTGTTGCGTACGAAATGAGAGATGTGGCATGCAGTGGCAGTGTGAGACGTGCAAGTCATAAGGAAAGTATGGGAAATATTCTTTTGTAACATACTACTGATAGAACTTTTGGTGTGTCAACGTAAATCATATCAAGATTTTACAAAGTATCATCAAAGAGATTCGTTATTCATCCTGTAAGACCCATAGTTTTAAATTATAATTTATGTATTTTGGTATTGAACTATGAGGCTTTTTAGCCAAGTTATTGATATTTTGTGAGTTTAATGCCCAAAAATATCTTTTGATGCCCCAATTAAAATTATTCGTCGATAAATAAATTAGATTAATTACAGTAAATTTTTTGTCGAAGAATATTTTATTTATGTTACAAAGAATTTAATACTGGACAATTTTGTTAAAAATATCTCGGGTTGCTGGAAATTGTATATGTCAATTGAGTTGCGATGAGAGTAGATATTTTTAAGAAAAAGTGGTTGGGGAAGTGATGGGTGAAATGGTAATTTTATGAAATATCTAGATATTTTAAGATATTTGTTATATATATATATATATATATATATATATATATATATATATATATATATAAAGAAAAAAAAGAAAACTGAAAGTAAACAAAAAACAGAGGAAAGCCGAATCTTCTTCCTCTCCCTGCCTAGTGAATCTTCTTCCTTCTCCCTTCATTTTCATTGCTTCCTTTTGCTTCAAGAAAAGGGACCAAGGCTTGGTCGGTGAGAAAGCAAAGAATTTCTCAGCTTCATTCTTCTTCTTGGATTCGAAAACGAAGAAAAACGGTGTTGGTGATTTCAAAACCGTCAAACACAAATCTCCATGTTTCATCTAGATCTAAGCTTCGTTTCACGAAGAGATAGAAGGGAAATGTGCTCACCTCCGTGCTACGGTGCTAGTGAACTAACTTTGGAAGCGACGTCCCGAGTGGAGATTTTATCGGAATTAATTGTGGTATCATAATCGCTCGTTAAAGCTAACGTTAAGGTAATGACTCCTTCCAAATTTTTAGCTTGCATATAGGATGCTAAATGTGTATTTGTGGAGTTGGAATTTTGTGAAATAGATGTGTGATTTTGTGAAAAAGGAATTTAATTCATTTATGTCTGTTTTGATGAAATTAAATTTGATGTGTTTGAGGTGTGGTTTGTGAAAACTAATTTGGCGTGATTTATGTTTGTAAGTTGTGGAAATATTTGGGTGATTGACGATTGAGATTGGTGTGGTTTTGTGGAATTTGAATTAATTGAATTTAATGTGAATTGTGGATTAAATTTGATGTGTGGTGGTGGAAAATAAATGTTTGAGTATGCTCTGTGTGAATTTGAAAATCATTAGTGTTAAATGAGTATTAAAAATGGAGAATCTTTTAGTATGATTGTTGTGGAAAGATTCAGAGTATGCTCATGCATTTCATAGTACATGGCAATCGGATGGGCCATGGTGATAGTGGTGATCGTATGGGCGACAAGATGATTCCATGTGATTTGTTGGTTCATCTTATCCTTGAGGGAATTATCGCGTCGTGTAAGGTTTGCGATAGACTGCACATTTTTGGTAAGTCGTACTGACCTGTGATAGGTGGCACCTCGGTAAATAGTACTATTGGCATGTGATATGCGGTACATATACGATTTACGTTTTTAGTAAATCATGCTAACCCGCGATAGGTGGCACCTCGTTAATTTAGTACTATTGGCCTGTGATAGGCGGTACAATCATGATTTACGCCCCTTCGAGTAGAGTTTGGTTTGGAATTTCGAGTCCATGCATTTTGGGCATATACGCATTGCATTAGGGTGCTTGGCACGCGAGTCATGTTTGATTTAATGTTATGATTGCGTGTGTAAACTCAAGTTGTTATTGTGATTGTGCCATAATTGCTAAGTGTGATTGTTTGGACTTGTGTGTAAGTGTTGATTGATTGCGAAACCTCTTTAAAAGCTGATTTATGATGTTTTTGCTGTTTTGTGTTGTTTTGTTGATGTGTATTCGAATACAAGAGGCTTGTAGTCGAATACAAATGTCCTGATTTGGCTATTGATGTAGGAAAAAAATAGTGTAGTCGAATATAAGAGGCTTGTAGTCGAATACAAATGTCCTGTTTTTGCTACTAGCTTCTGAAATAGCATTGTATTCGAATACAAGGATGTTGTATTTGAATACAACAGTGCAATTTTGTTAAAACCTCCATTTTTCAACTTTGATTATGCATGTCTAGCATATGAAAACCCTTTGAAGGTGCATGTTAAGTTGAAAGGTTACTTTGTGCATTTGAAACTTAAATGCTATATGTTACTTGTTAATTTCGGTTGGTGTCGAGATGGGAAGGTAGTTGGAGATACCTGATCGAAGCTGTGTCAGGAGGATTTTGTGCAGGGAGTGTGGAAACCACCATAGTTGTATAGCTTTTTGTAGTATGATCATATTAGAGGATTGTATAGGGTTTAGTTTTTTTTTTTTTTTTTTGTAGATGTGTTTATTTCAGTTTGGAAGATTGTACTTATACCTCATATTGTCAGCTTGACTTTTATTTTGATGGGTTCTTGTACCACTTTTTGATGCGACGTGGGGAAGTTAAAATTCTTGGGGCAGTGTTTTTGTACAAGTGTCTGCCGAGATAGGTCTCATAGCCTCGGTGTATTTTGCTGTTTAAATACTTTGAATTTGTATTTCAAAAACTATTTCTGCTACTTGTAAATAATTGTTGACTTTTGTCGTTATGTTACGATTTAAATGTTTTATCCAAAAGTAAGTCTTTCTTAATTTCTGAAATTCAATTTTAGATTTCTGTTTAAAAAAAAAAAGCGAGCTGTTACACATCCCATTTGCATCCGTTTGGTGGAGGCGAATCAAACATAAAGATTAGTGTAACAACACGCTTTGGAATTTGCTACATACAATCTTTATCAACAACTTCATTATTAAAGTTTTGTAACAATTGTCACCAATAGATCTAACAATCAAACAGGAAAGAAGACATAATCAAAAACAGAAAAAAGGAAAAAGAAACCATAATCAAATACAGGAAGAAAAAAAAAAGAAAAAAAAAAAAGAAAAGAAACCAATTTACTGGTGGGAGATGAGACAATGGTGTGATGGTGTGGCATGCAAAGTGAGTTGTTGCATACAAAATGAGACATGTCGTGCGCGGTGACGGTGTGACGAGGATGTGCGGCGGTATAAGAAAAGGCATGTCGCGACTGAGCAAGTAGAGGCATGCGAGAACGATGTGACAAGGATGTTGAGCGGCAGTGTGAGGAAGGAGAGACATAACTATGTGTTTCTTAAAATATAAGGGTTTATGGTGAAAAATAGTAAATGGGAAAAACAAAATTGTAAAAAAATGGCAAAAAAAAAAAAAAAAAAGAAAAA
>JBBPBS010001080.1:4594871-4614295 GCA_037974835.1 Cicer judaicum
AAAAAAAAAAAAAAAAAGGAAAATATATATTGCAGCCCACCAATAAAGTTGATAAAATAATGGAGGGTGTAACCGCCGCAATTTACCGTAAATAGTTACAACTATTATATATGCTATAATATGTTGTATATGGCGGCAGTTTCTAGAAACCCTCTTAATAAAGCCGTCACAATTTTTTTTAGTGTGACATATACGACTAGAACATATTAACTTTAGAAAATTGAATGATAAGATGAAATCAAATTTAATTTTGATTTTAGATAAAAATTCAAATTCATGTACTACTTGCATGCTAACTAAAATCACAAGACAATCTTTTAAAAGAGTTGAAAGAAGTTCTAAAGTATTAAATTTAATTCACTCTGATGTATGCGATTTACATTGTTGGTGTAAGACCCTTAATTTTAAATTCTAATTTATGCAATTTTAGTATATTTTTGTGTTGAATTGTTGTGACGTTTAATTCAATTTTACTTTATTTTGTGAATTAAGTACCAAAAATATATTTTGTTAGAGTTTGTAATATGTTTAATATATACGTATATTTATTTATATATTTTGAGACCCGTTTAAAATTATTTGCAGAGAATAATTTAGTTATGTTGCGAAAAATTTAATATTGGGCAGTCTTGTTAAAAATATATTTGGTTGCTGAAAACTTTATCTGTCAATTCAGTTACGACGAGAATAAATATTTTTATCAAAATAGTTTGAGATGTGAGTGAAGTGATGTGTATAAGAATTTTTAGATATTTGTTGAATTAAACTATATATATATATATATATATATATATATATATTAATGACATATGTTACACTACAAGAAATCTCTTCATTTGCGGTCAACTTTACAAATATTTTATGGCCGAAAAAAACCCTCACAAATTAGTGACCGAAAAAGCCCTCACAAATGCAAAAATTCAAATTGGTCTTTATTATTGGCTGAAAAAGCCCTCACAAAAGACTTAAAATTTAGTTGGATTTTGTGGCTGCCTAAGCCCTCACAAAATCACAAAGTTGTTATTTTGTGAGGGCTTAGGCCGCCACAAAATCCAGCTAAAATTTAAGTCCTTTGTGAGGACTTTTTCAGCCACAAAATCAACCCTTTGTGAGGGTAAAGGCCGCCACAAAGGCAAGCTGTTTGTGGCTGCCCAGTCCGCCACAAAAGCATTGATCCATTGTACTTTGTGGCTGCAAAGGCCGCCACAAATTCCCATTTTCCTATTGCACTTTGTGTCTGCCCAGGCCGCCACAAATGCCTTATTTTCTGACCGTTAAAGCCGCCACAAATTCTCATTGTACAATTGGATTTTGTGGCTGCTTTGGCCGCCACAAAGTATCAACAATTTTCTATAAATATCACTCCATTCCTCTTATCATTTTTCACTTTCACCTTCTCTCTAAACCTTCTTTCTAAATTTTCTCTCCACCTTCTCTCTACAAAAATTATTTGTTCAAGTTTTTTCTTTACTATCTTGAAGTTTGGTAAGTTTATATTATATATTTAGTTTTTTAATTTTATTTTTGATTTAAAGTTATTTATTTAATTACTATTATTGAATTTTTATTTTGACAATGGTGATATTGTGTTTACTTCGAAGAGTTCTCAGCCCTGTGAAAGCTTCAAGTCAGACACTACCCGACATCAAGTTAGTATTTTATACATTTTAAATATAGATTAGTAAAATATGTGATATTATAAATATATTTATATTATTTTTAAAATATAGACTAATAAAATATGTGTTATTATAGATTTATTTTAAAAAATAGAAATTATGTTGTTTACATAATATATGATAAATACAAATTTGAAACACATGTAAAACTTATTGATTTTAATATAACTATTTTTTAAAAACACATTATTAAAATTGATGATATTAATATTTGTTGTTAGTTATTAAAAAGAGTTAAGTAGTTGAGTTCGTACAAAAAATTTATATACTTTAACGGTCTCTATTTTTGTTTATATATAAGGAGTTATTTTATGAAAAAATTCATTAAACATCATTTAAAATTTTATTTTTGTTTATATAATTATAGTCTTCATAAAAATTTATTATATTGTTTGCAAATACTTCCTTAATTAACATATTATAAAGTATATCAAAATTTATATATAATGCTTTTGAAAAATAAAGCAATTAATATATATATATAATTTATATATTTATTTAATTTTAAGAATAAACATATATATATATATATATATATATATATATATATATAAATACACACACATGGTTGAAGACATTCTCATTTTTGTGAGAGTGCATAAAATTTTTGAAGATGAAGGGGATGAGATGTCCATGTTGTTTATGTCGATGTAGACGGTTTAAGAGTGAAGATGAAATAAGATTGCATTTATATCGTCATATAACATTTCAGCAAATAATGATGGGAGAGTGGAGCTTATCAGAAGAATTATTACGATGATAAATAAAAATTTGAAACACATGTGAAATTTATTGATTTTAATATAACTATTTTTAAAAAATAAACATTATGGCTCCTCCTTCGACTAGTGGTGGTGCCATTGAAGATGAAATTCAATTTCAAACCATGATGTCTCCTCCAACACAAATTAATAATACTTTTGAGGGACTTCTTTCGTCGGGTAACATTGCAGGAAATAATGATGGTGGAAATGGAGCTGATCAGAGGAATTATTATGAGGATTGATGTCATTTGAATAATTTCATAATTTATTTTTGGGTTGTATAAACACATATTAATTATGTTGTCCTAGTTAATTATTGTGTGTTTAATTTTGGGTTTGTAAGACATTATTTGTTAATTTTGGAATGCATGTTTTATTTGGTTTGGTGGTAATTACTTTAATTATTATTAACATTATATTTTTATATATAATATTTATTTTAATTTTAATATTTAATTTTAATTTTATTTAAATTTTAATTTAATTTTAATTTATTTGTAATTTAAATTAATCTTTAATTATAATTATAATTATAATTTAAATATTTTATTTTAAATTTAATTTAAATTTTTAATTATATTCAAATTAGTTTATTATATATTAAATTTAATTTATAATAATATTATATTTTAAATTTAATTTAAATTTGAAATTTATAATTATATTAATTTATTATATATAATATTATAATACAATATTAATTTTGAATTTAAAAAAATAATTTTTTAATATACGTAATATTTTGTGGCGGCCTAAGCCCTCACAAAATATTTATTTTTTAATCCAGATGGTACTTTATGGCGGCCTAAACCCTCACAAAGGAGGAATTTTGTGGCGGCCTCGACCCTCACAAAGGCTGAATTTTTTCAAATCAGTCTGTCCTATGTGGCGGCTTGTGCCCTCACAAATGCAGGTTTTTGTGGCTGCAAAGGCCCTCACAAATGGCAACATATTTTACAAACTTTGTGGCTGCAAAAGCCCTCACAAAAGTTTGTGACCAGCTTATTTGTGGCTGCCTAAGGCCACCACAAATAGTCCATTTGTGGCTGCTATTTATCCTTTGTGAGGGCTTTTGGCCCTCACAAATTCCTTTTTTTCTTGTAGTGTTAGTATTATAAAATTATAATATTAAAAAGTCTGAAACTATAAGTTTTTTTTTTCTTTTGGATATATATATATATATATATGTGTGTGTGTGTGTGTGTGTGTGAGGAAGGCAAGGTTGTAGACAAAGAGAAAGAAAAATCCATTTTTCTAGGCCTCGCGATCTTCTTCCCTCTTTCTTTTGATTTAAAAATACAAACAAAAAAACCATAAAACACAAACCCTCATTTATTTATTAGATCTAAACTTTCATTCGAGAAGTGACAGAAGGAAAAGTTCCTCATTACCACGTTACGGTGCTACTGAGCTAGCTTTTGAAGCCACAACACGAGCGATAATTTTTGCCGTATTTGATCGCGGTAACAAAAACGGTTGTAAACGCTACATCAAAGGTAAGGGCTCCTTCCAAACTTTTAGATTGCATATACGACTTTATATGTGTATTTCTAGAGCTGGAAATTTGTGAGATTTGTGTGTGAGATTGTGGAAAATGAAATTAAGGTGGTCTATATGTAAAAATGTGGAGTTTTAATATTGGGTGATTTATGTTTGAATTGTTGAAATTTAATTGAGCTGCTATATGTGTGATGTGGAATTGAATTGATTGATTTTGGTGTGAATTGGAGGTAATTAAATTTGACGTGTTTGAGTTACATAATGAGTTATTTTCAAATAAATGTATTTGAATTGAAGTTGAAATTTTACCAAAAAATTTAGAGTCGTTAAATTTGTGAAAAAGTTTAAATTTTAATCAAGTTAAAGAGTTTGAGCAAAAAGTTATATTGAAATTAAAATGGTTAGAGTTTAAAATATTACTCTTTAATTACTCTTGGACTGAATTTAAAAAAGAAAAAGTTTATAGTATTTTATTAACTAAAAAATTTCGGTGCTTTAATAGTCGAGTGTGTGTATGTGAGATTTGGACAATATTTTGTTTAGTTTTCACTAAATAATGTAGATTATTTGGTTTAAAAAAAAAGTTTGGTGTGTCAGAAAAATTTAATTTTGGGAATTTGTTGTGGTTGAATTAATTTTATTGTGAACAAATTGTTATAAATATTTATGTTTATGTAGTTAGCTCCTTAAGTTTCGAAAAGGCATCAAGACCGTTGGCACCGAGTTAGTAGTGGGGAGAACTCTAATATATTAATGTTGTTGTGGTGATTAAGTTTTGATGTGATTGTGTATTCATAACTGATAATATGTGTGTTATGAATTTTATTGAGGAAAATATGTTTTGAGTATACTCTGTGATAAGTTTGAAAAATCATTGGGGTTAAACGAGTATTAAAAATGGGGAATCTTTTAATAGTTGCATTTACTTAGTGATTGTGGTGAAAAGAGTCAGAGTATGCTCATGTATTTCATAGTACATTGTGACCGCGATGGGGTCATGGTGATAGTGGTGATCGTGATGGGTCACGGGATGATGTCATGTGATTTGTTGGTTCATCTTATCCATATGGGGATTATCACGTCGTGCTGATCTATGAGATATTGCACCTTGGTAATAGTGCTGGTTTGTGAGAGGTTGTACTCTCGAATGTGCTGATCTGTGAACGATTGCACTCTAGAAAATCGTTTGATCTATGAGCGATTGCACGCTAGTAAATCGTGTTAATCTGTGAGAGATTTCCCCTTGGTAATTATTACTGGTTTGTGAGAGGCTGTACAATTATGATTTACGCCCCTTCGAGGAAGGTTCTGGTTTGGAAATTTCAGAATCATGTGCATTGGCATATATGCATTGCATTAGGATGCTTAGCATGCGATTCATGTTTGTTATACTATGATGATTGTCTATACATATTCGATTGTTGTTGTGATTTGTGGTAATTGCTTTTAGTTGTGAATTTGGGTGGATTAAGTTTCGATGTACTTATGTGTTCATAATTGATGTTATGAATATTCGATGTGTGATTGATGTGTGAATTTGTGGAGATTAATTTGGTGTTAATTAATTATGTGTTAATAATTGACAATATTAATGTTTGAAGTGTTAATTGATTCAGAGCTATTTTAAAACTGAAAATCTGCATTTTCTTAGTTATATTCGGCTACGACAATGCAGTTTTTCAAAACTTCAGTTTTCTTGTTATGCATTTTTGGACATATGAAAACCCTTTCGAGGAATATGCTAAGATGAAAGGTTATTTTGAGCATTTGAAAATATAAGAATTTTGCTAAGTGTTATTTGTTAATTTCGGTTGGTGACCTTTTACAATTATTGTGGAAATTGGGCTTTGCCCTCAGATGATACCCGAGTTCATTCCATCGACTGTTACCTTGACGACGTAAACGTCGTTAGACTGATACCCGAGCAGGGCTACTTATATGGGGAGGGTAGTGAGGACTAGTAGGAAAGCTAGGGCAGTATATCTTGTGGAACTCACTCGCGAGAAGATCGATTATTTGATACCTTTTGAATTGGTGCTTGGGATGAGTGGAGCTTGGGAAGATGCAAAGGATTCCTTAGTTAATGTTGAGGCGGAAGCCACCGTGGGAGATGAGGATACAATGGTTGGACGAGGGACTAGCGGAAAGGATAAGGAGTAGATGCCAGTGTCACCGAAGCCACCTATCTCGTGGGTGGATCTGACTTCTGAAGAGACCGATCCGTCTATGGATGTTGATGAGGATGAGGTTACCTCGAAGATGGATACTGCGTCAGACGAGACTTGTGGAGTGTGTGGAGGTCACTAATGTTATTGTAGTTGCTAGAGTATAATCAAATTAGTTTTTTGTATAGGAACTTGATGTCTTTCTTTTGGTGGTTGTACTTATTTCATTTTGGGATGACTGTAACTATACTTATACGGCCAGATGACTTCTATTTTGGTGGGTCCATGTTCCTTTTTTTTTTTACGTGACCATAGGGGGATTAGTATTTCTTGGAGCAGTACTTGTACAGGTGTCTGCCAAGAATCCCCAGGGGTATGAACGATGCCTGATAGGTCTCATAGCCCCGATGTACTTTATATTTAGATATTTTGGTTTATCGCCTCAAAACTATTTCAATTTGTTATACTTATGATGTAATTAATTATGACATTTCTCATTTGCGCTACGCTTTGGTATTTTATTAATTTGTTTTTGAAAAAAAAAAATATACTCGCGCTGTTAAAAATTGGGGTGTTACAGTTGGCCTACAATTGATGATAAAAAGTATTTTGTCACTTTTATTGATGATTGCACTAGATATATGTTATGTTTATTTAATGCACTATAAGAATGAAGTTTTAGATAAATTTAAAATATTTAAAGCATAAGTAGAACTTCAACATAAAGCTTTTATTAAGTGTTTTAGAAGTGATAGGGGAGAAGAGTTCTATCATCCTGAGTATTTTAAGTCCACTAGTTTTGTGCATCAATCAATTGCAACATATTCCCCACAACAAAATGGAATTGCAGAAAGAAAAAACATGGTATTAGAAGAAATTGTGATGTCATGTTATCCTATTTTGGATTATCAAAAGGTTATTAGGGTGAAGTCATGTTATCCTATTTTGGATTATCAAAAAGTTATTAGGGTGAAGTCATGCTAACTATATGTTATTTGTATAAATAGAGTTTCTAATAATAGAAACAAGATAACCCTATATAAAATCTGAAAGAAAAGAAAACTAAATCTTAACCATATAAAAACTTTGGGTTATAGAGCAATTGTTAATGTTCTTGAACCAAAAGAAAGAAATCGGGAGAAGGAGGAATTGAAAGGGTATTTATGGGCTATGGTGAAAATAGAAAGGCATATAGATTTATGGTTATTAAATCTAATGACTCATATCCTATTAATATAATGATTTAGTTAAGAGATGCAAATTTTCTAGAGAATAAATTTAACTCAATTCCATATCCTAAGAAAATTGTTCGCTCTAGTGTACAAAGTCTAGAAAATAATGTATCTAATAATGATACTTTAACATGCTCAGAATCTAGAAGAAGTAAAAGAGTCAAAAGAGAGAAAAGGTATGGACTAAACTTCTTTAAGTTCCTTGTAGACAGTACAAATGATTCCATTAATAGTTATGGACCAATTTTCTATAATTTAGAGAGTGACCTAGACACATATGATGAGTCAATAAAGTCTCAAGACTCCGCGATTTAGGAAGAAGTCATCCAAGAGGAAATAGACTCAATTATGGGGAATTAAACTTGGATATTAGTAGACCTCTCACTTGGATCCAAACCAATAAGCTTTAAATGGATCTTTAAGAAGAAAATGAAAGTTGATGGTATCGTTGATAAATTCAAAGCTAAACTTGTTGCAAAAGAAGTTACACAAAAAGAAGGTATTGACTACTATAATACTTATGCACCTATTGCAAGAATTACATCCATAAGAGTTCTTTTGGCACTAGCTTCTATCTATAAGTTTGTAATCCATCAAATGGATGCTAACACTATTTTCCTAAACGTAGAGTTACATTAAAAGTTGTATATGAAACAGACCGAAGGATTTGTCATCAAAAGAAAAGCACATAAAATATGTAAGTTGACAAAATCTTCAGATGAGTTAAACTAAGCACCCAAACAATGACACCAAAAGTTTGATCAAGTTGTGCTTTCTAAGGATACAAAATAAATGAATATGACAAGTGTATTTGTAGTAAATTTCATAATGGAAATGGTGTTATGATTTGTTTATATGTGGATGATCTGTTAATCTTTGGCACCAATTTAGATGAGGTAGAAAAAATTAAAACTTTCTTATCAAATAATATTGGTATGAAAGATTTAGGTAAAGCAAATGTGATTTTAGGAATTAAAATCATAAGAGATGGTGCAAATATTGGTTTATCACAATCTCACTATATTGAGAAAGTGCTAAAGAAATTTGATCAATTTAATTGAAAATTTGTTTCTACCCCATTTGACCAAAATGTTAGTTTACAACTACATACATGAAGTCGTGTGGCACAACTAGATTATTCAAAGGTAATCAAATATTTGATGGATGTCATTACTTGTACCAAACTTGATATTAGATATGTTGTTGGTAAATTAAGTCGATAGAAACAATCCAAGTAAAGAACATTGATATTCAGTTAATAGAGTATTAAAATATTTGAAAGGAACAATCAACTATAGTTTAGTTTATAGCGGATATCCTTCAATTTTGGAAGGATATACACATTTCAGTATGGCAACTTATGTTGAGGATCATGCTTACAAAAGTTGGTGGATCCTCAACCTTGGTGGAGGTGCAGTTTCTTAGGGATCAAATAAATAGACTTGCATTGTCGGCTCCACCATGGTTGCAGAGTTCGTTGCTAGTAAAAAGGTTGAACGGTTTTTGTATTAGATACCAATTTGGCCAAAGCCTATCACACTGATATCCATACATTGTGATAGACAATCCACACTATCCAAATCGTATAGTCAAATATATAATGAAAAATCTAGACATATTGATTTAAGACATATCTATGTAAATGATTTAATTTTAAATGGAGTAATATTCATACTATTTGTAAGAATTGAAAAAGAATCTTGTAGATCATTTGAGGAAAGGTCTGAAAAGGATATGGTGTTGAAGACATAATTGGGGATGAGATTGAAGCCCATAACTAATTAATCATCAATGGTGAAAAATCAATTCACAATTGAGCAATATCAAGTCTTGATTTCAATGATGAAAGTACACTATTAGAGTGATTTCAAGTACTTGAATATAGATACATCTCAATGGTTAAAAGTATTTGGACCATAAATAAAAAATTGGAAAGCTTGAGTTTTACTCTTAATAGACATATAATATGAATTTGTTGTAGAACATATTATGGGTGTATTTATGTGAGAGGATGAAGTGAGGTCGTTTCAAAGAGTTAAGAGGCTTGACTCTTAAATTCTCATCAAAAGGGTACGTGACACAAGATCTTATCAAATGTGTCATCTTTATAATTCTTTCAATCGTACCGAGATTTCATGTGTAAAATGTGTACACTTGTTCTAATGAATAAATGATTCATAGTTTGTCTACCAATCTATTCGAGATGAGTGGAACCCCACAGCTTATTAAAATAGTGGTTCAAATCGTAAGATACCATTATCTGGAACCATGATATTTTCAAAATTATGAAACTAAGTATACTTTGAAAATGGTAAAGAATTGTGAGATATTTCCAAAATATTGGTGAATATTTGTATGTATAAAAGTTTTTAATTGACATGATAAAGTTGTTGGCTCGGTGATTGCATGGCTTATGTTTAATTGTAAGGTCTCAAGTTCGTTTTAATAAATTAACTTTGAATAAAATGAAAAAGTGCGACTACTGCAATTTAGTTAAATTATCTCAATTAAATTATGAACGTTATTTGTATATACCTTTATACAAATTGAAGTGGCATTATTTTTCTATAAATTGTATCATTTTGGGCATAATGGAATACAAAAATTTGGTTATTACTATCCACTTTTCCTTTTATAGAGATCTTGTGGTGCTATTTCCATGTGACAAAAAAAAGTCCAAGGTCTTTGATCCTAATTACAGAACTGCCATCCAGTTGTCCTTGAACAGATGCAATCCATCCTCGTGCACGAGATTCAAACCTCCTAGGTACTTGATCATGAGATGTCCTTTTCTTTTTTCAAACCTCCTAGGTACAGTTATGATGAATATTATGCATCTTTGAAGGTCATCCTCTCAAGGGTTCATCCTATCCTCCAGTTTTGAAAACTTGATGGATTGAGTCAGATTTTTCTCCTTTTGATCTTATTGATGATTAACCTGTTTTCTTATAAGAATTCACTCAAAAGCACATTTTAGTCATTAACCACAATCATAATCTCGTAAGTAATTTTTTTATCATTAAAATCATTTGAGAGAGATTTTGTCTCAACAATCTCCCCATTTTTTATGATGACAAAATTCTTTAGATTATGATTTTAAGTATGAAAAATTTAGAGATTAAATGTTTATGCTCCCCCTAAATCATATGTGTAATATTTTTAAATTTAAAAATAATTACTCCCCCAGAACATATGCCAAAGTTTTGAAATAATAAAATTTAACCATAAGTAAACTTCACATAAGTGATATAGATATTACAAAAAATGGTTCAAAACGGCATAAACATTAAAAAACATAAGTAAGCAAAACATAGGCACTTCAAAAATATCATCTTAACAACTACTTGAAAAAAAAGATAACAGCTAAATGATCATAATATATCTCCTCCTGAATTGGTCAGCAGTAAAAAGTATGAATCACAATGTTACTCGAAGGCGGAATGCTCATTAGATGAGGATACTGGAGAAGGGACAAGAACAACTGATGAAGGATGGGCTGGTTGCTCAGGAGGATGATCTTCAGAAGCAACAGTAGAAGCCAAATGGTTGGCAACCCATTCAAGAATGAGACCAAATTGAGCAATAGTGTTCTAAAAGTGAGTGAAACTTTGAAGAAGTTTCTTTTGATCCTTCCTAATGGACTTGAGAAGTTTCATCTGCTTGCGATTCTGTCTTTCCTCAGTCCTCTTACTGGGGATCGAGTCCTTGGGTTGATCATTGACACTTGAACTCTTATTTTGAGAACTCCTAGCTTTGTCCTTAGATGAGTTATTAATTGTTGTAGCTAAAAAGGAGTCAATGGAGCTAAACAGACCAGTGACCTTAGGTAGAGGTTGGGCAGGTTCTTCAAGGATTGCAGCATAGGTAGTTGTAGGCGGAGTAGTATCCGGATAAGTTGAAATGGGTTGCGAAAGATTTAAGGAGATGCCACAGACACAGTCTTATGAGAGCTTTGTGGTGAGAATTGATGATATGACAAATTCATATCAAAATATAATTCTTCACCATCTTCCATCAGTTGTAGAGAGGTTTCTTTGAAGGCATCCTCAAGTGGAGGAACGTCTTCATGAGAAGAGGTAAGATTATGGATTGGTGGAGACTGAGGCGATGTTGGAATAATGGAGTCACGCAATGGAGATAGAGTGGGATCAGTGGCCAAAATGGGTTCCTAAACGATTTGAGAAGGAGCATCCTCTTTTGGAGGTTGAATAGTTGTTGGTTCAGATATTTGAGTGGTAGATGAGGAATTAAGGATTTTCTTTTTCTTATATGTAGGAGGTTCAGTTGATGATGATTTGAGATGAGTATAAGCAGGAGGTTGAAGCCTCGTCTATTTGACATTCTTCATTGAGAATGTGTTGTTAAAGTGAACAGATTCTTCATCATCAAGGGGGAGGTTGAAGAATTTAAAAATCCTAGTCAGGATCATCACGTAGGGAGCTGATCATCCCACCACAAAAACATTTAACATGAAGCAGAAAATGATATTACCTAGGTGGAGAGGAGTGTCTAACATCAGATGATGAATGAGTAGGAGGTCAAACTCAGTGACTTTCTCAAAACTGCCAGCTCTTGGCACAATAGAGTGCACACAAATGTTATGGAACATACGACACATAAGAAGGAGGTTGGAAGCCACTTGATGTTTTGGAGGTATAATGAGAGTGTTTTGCATAACAGAGGTTATAGTTATTATTATTGTTTTTATAATTAATATTGTTTTGCATAACAGAGGTTGTAGTGATTTGACACTGAGAGTACCAACTATGTGAGAAGCAATAGGCTCTTTCATCACGAATGTCGAGAATATGACATAACGTAGTAGGGTTGGTCTCCATGTGAACCCCTTTTAGTACTATGCTAAAGCCAGTGTTTCCTTTTGAACCATTGGAAGCAGCATAGAAGACCCTTACAAGACGAGGATATTGGGGTTCATTGATGCGTAAGAAGGAGGCCCATCCAAGTTGGTCAAAAATTTCCTCCGCGTTAAAGCCTCCTTGTTTTAGATCAGCAAGGTCAATGATTTTTCCATTGACCACCAATTTGTTGTTCCATTTTGAAACATATTTAGTCTCAAAGAATGAAGAATCAAATAGGTTATTATTAGCAGAAATTTTTGAAGAGGTGGATAGTGGTTTTTGTGAAGGTAGTTTAGCCTTTTTAGGTGTCGGAGCTTTGGAGGTGGGTTTTGTAGGAGGTGGTTGTGGTATGGACTCTATAGAGAGTGTTTTTTCAGAATCATCAGAGTCAACAACATGAACGGTGTTGTCCTGAGGAAGCGTCTTTCTTCATGAAACAACTCTAGACATAATTCTAGAGGACCGTCTTATGGGTGTAAAGGAGGATGAGATTTTTGTGGATTTCAGAGTAGTAGATAGAGAAGGAATAGTTGTAGATTACAAAGGAGGAGGGATGTTAGTCTTGATGAATTGCTTTTGGGTGATCTCCTTCGTGACTATTAGACTCAGTACTTGAGTAACTATCTAGAGTATCATATGGAGCTTGATCAGTCATTTTGCGTTTTGCAGTTAATTTAGTGCGACCCATTTGTGTATAACTTTGGAATAAGAATGCATAATGATGATCAGGAGTAGGAGTTTTTGAGTTGGAAATGTTTGATGAGGAAAGAAAAGAGAGAGAGAGGAATGAGGATTAAGTAGAGGAGGATGGAGTTTGAACAGGAGTAACCGTTAGGTGAAGGAGGTGGTTGATGTAGCAGTTTCCGTAGGGAGTCATGATGATGATGGAGGAGACATGCTAAGGGCGTGGTGTAACGGACACATGTAGTCATTTGTGCATTTAATATAGAGCGAAAGCCAATGAGGTCGTGCTACATTGACTGGCCAATGGAAGGAGGCGCGTGCAAGCCTTTGTCTTACGTGACAAGAGAAAGTTACACCAAAATGGACACTGTGTCCTCTGATGTTTTGCTATCCTCTCATCTTTTGGTATATTTTTAAAGATCAGATGTGATCTTTCAGCAGGAATTGACAAATAAACAATAAATAATCACAAGAAGAGAAATACAACTATGCTACAATGGTTAAAAAATGTTTACCAAATAATTTTGGGCAAATTAATGATGGAGAGTTTCTCCAAGATATTTTTAAATTGATCCTCCTAAGAGGTTATAGTTATTATTATTGTTTTTATAATTATTATTGTTTTGCATAACAGAGGTTGTAGTGATTTGACACTGAGAGTACCAACTATGTGAGAAGCAATAGGCTCCTTCATCACGAATGTCGAGAATATGACATAACGTAGTAGGGTTGGTCTCCATGTGAACCCCTTTTAGTACTATGCTAAAGCCAGTGTTTCCTTTTGAACCATTGGAAGAAGCATAGAAGACCCTTACAAGACGAGGATATTGGGGTTCATTGATGCGTAAGAAGGAGGCCCATCCAAGTTGGTCAAAAATTTCCTCCGCGTTAAAGCCTCCTTGTTTTAGATCAGCAAGGTCAATGATTTTTCCATTGACCACCAATTTGTTGTTCCATTTTGAAACATATTTAGTCTCAAAGAATGAAGAATCAAATAGGTTATTATTAGCAGAAATTTTTGAAGAGGTGGATGGTGGTTTTTGTGAAGGTAGTTTAGCCTTTTTAGGTGTCGGAGCTTTGGAGGTGGGTTTTGTAGGAGGTGGTTGTGGTATGGACTCTATAGAGAGTGTTTGTTCAGAATCATCAGAGTCAACAACATGAACGGTGTTGTCCTGAGGAAGCGTCTTTCTTCATGAAACAACTCTAGACATAATTCTGGAGGACCGTCTTATGGGTGTAAAGGATGATGAGATTTTTGTGGATTTCAGAGTAGTAGATAGAGAAGGAATAGTTGCAGATTACAAAGGAGGAGGGATGTTAGTCTTGATGAATTGCTTTAGGGGGATCTCCTTCGTGACTATTAGACTCAGTACTTGAGTAACTATCTAGAGTATCATATGGAGCTTGATCAGTGATTTTGCGTTTTGCAGTTAATTTAGTGCGACCCATTTGTGTATAACTTTGGAATAAGAATGCATAATGATGATCAGGAGTAGGAGTTTTTGAGTTGGAAATTTTTGATGAGGAAAGAAAAGAGAGAGAGGAATGAGGATTAAGTAGAGGAGGATGGAGTTTGAACAGGAGTAACCGTTAGGTGAAGGAGGTGGTTGATGTAGCAGTTTCCCTAGGGAGTCATGATGATGATGGAGGAGACATGCTAAGGGCGTGGTGTAACGGACACATGTAGTCATTTGTGCATTTAATACAGAGCGAAAGCCAATGAAGTCGTGCCACATTGACTGGCCAATGGAAGGAGGCGCGTGCAAGCCTTTGTCTTACGTGACAAGAGAAAGTTACACCAAAATGGACACTGTGTCCTCTGATGTTTTGCTATCCTCTCATCTTTTGGTATATTTTTAAAGATCAGATGTTTTGCTATCCTCCATAGTAATTATGAGCAGCATTGTGCAGCTGATACGTATTCAGCCTATGTAGTTGATAGAGCAATGGTACATTGTTTTTTGCATGACCAACTTATTAGAGATTTACCAAGAAATTGACAAGCTCCACTTGTGCTCTTCCTTTAAACTTTATCCCCTGCATAGTCAGCATCACAATAAGCTGTGAGGTCAAGATTTGAACATTTCTTGTACCAAATTTCCAGATTGATCGTGCCTACAAGATATCTAAAAATCCTTTTCTTTCTAATTGAACTATACACGGTCGTCCGTTTTAGGGCTCCCCAAATTATAGTTGAAACTATTTGTTGTCTATTCAAGAAAGGATAAGCTAATGATTTAAGAATTGTTGAGAGTGCTTACAGCTCGAGTTTGTGTTCAAGAAGGAACATATTGGGATTCTTGTATTTGAAGGAGATCTTATGGAGGATGATGGGGGATTTATGATCATGGCAAGCTATAGTTATCCTAACATTGATTATTGACTGTTTGAGAGAACTACACCCCAATGCGGCAGACAGGTCGCATGCCTTTTATAAGGAATCAAATAGTGATGAGGCCACCTTTATCGATGTTGGCCTATTTCTCACCACAAGAGTTCATAAATATAAGATGTGGGGTGATGTCTCTATTCAAACTCCATAGGATCCACATCATATATTTATGAACTCTTATGCTGAGAAATAGGTCATCATCGATAAAGGTGACCCCATCACTATTTGATTCTTTAGAAAAGGCATGCGACCTGTCTGATACATTGGGGGTGTAGTTCTCTCAAACAATCAATAATCTATGTTAGGATAACTGTAGCCTGCCATGATCGTAAATCCCCCATCATCCTCCATAAGATCTCCTTCAAATACAAGAATCCCAATATGTTCCTTCTTGAACACAAACTCGAGCTGCAAACACTCTCAACAATTCTTAAATCATTAGCTTATCCTTTCTTGAATAGACAACAAATAGTTTCAACTACAATTTGGGGAGCCCTTAAACGGACGACCGTGTATAGTTCAATTAGAAAGAAATATAAATAAATTTCATAGTGTATCATCCTCCAACTTTTAAACAACAGGTATTCATGAGAAACAACAATGATTTCCCTAAGAATAAGAGAGCCTAGTCTACAACCTAAAATTGAATTCCCAACCAAACAACTCCCTCTAGCTTCTCTGCCAGGCCTAATAACTCCCTCCTGTATTTTTCAATCATCGTCAGTCAGCATTTTAAAACTATGAAGATCAATTAATTATAAGAAATGCAATATACTAACGTAGTAGTAGTCTCCATGAAGCACAAATAATGCATTATCATTGTCAAGTGTCAACTACCTTTTGCTAAGTGCAGAATATTTTCGACATTGATATTTATATATAGCAATTTCCTATCAGATAATATTATTACTATTTATTAATAACAACTTAAAATTTAGATTTAATAAAAAAACATTTGAATTTTGATCGCATGTTTTAATTTTATTTTTTCTCTTCCTTTTATTTTGACATTATTTTTCTTCACTATAAATAAATTTATTTGTTGAAAATCAATAATGTTCTTATGAATAACCTATCTTATTAGGAAGCCCGAGTTTGTTACTATTATTGAAAAAAAACAAAAGAAAAATAATAGAGTTTGTTACACTAAATTAGATAGTAAACTCTATCTTATTATTAGATAGTAAACTCTATCTTATTATGTGTTTGAAATAGTCACAATGACATTATATAAATTATAAGTGAATGTTAATATTATCCTTTTTTATTATGCCATGGAATTGAGGTTTTGCAATTTAATACAAAAGTTTAGGAATTGATAAAATTATACAGTCATTTAAAAATTTATTAGTCTGATATATATATATATATATATATATATATATATATAATATTAAATTAATTTTTATTATCTAAAATTTCATTTTGAAGAAATTCAACATATATATGTTAACTGGGAGCTCCTAATATGATCTCCAATTTGTTGGCTGCACCTGTGTTACTCAATTGTTACCAATTATAATAGTTTTCTTTTTCTTTCTTTTTTTAGAATTTTGTGACAAAAAAAATTGTGTTATTTTAACTAGGAGGTATTATTAACATTATGCCTTTATATTTAATCCAAAAATCCTAAAAATCAAATAAAAAATGTTAAAAAAGAAAGAAAAGAAATTAAAAACACCACATTTCATTCTTCAACTCTTATTCATCTCCCATCAAACCTTAGCCGCACAAGCTGCACTTCCCCCTCACCTTCGGTTGTTGCAGTATCAGATCAGATAAAATATTAACTATATAAACAAACTCACTTAAGATTTGAAAAATTTATCTTTAATTTAAGTGTCTGTTCTCTTTTATACATTCAACATTAATTTAATTATCACACATACCTATTTTATTTTTTATAATTATAATAAATAAATAAATATATTCCTGACTTACTAATTCTGTAGTATAGAGTGTAGGAGACAAATGTCAGTTCTCACTTCAGAAAGTTGTAAAATGATCAATATTTAAACTTTGATTAATAATAATTTATCCCTTCTCATTTTTTTAAATAATTAAAATTATAACAACTAAATTATAAATGATAAACATGGATTTTTTGTTAAAATAATAAGAGTAAAATTAATTAAAAAATATGATAAACTACAAATTAAAAAGCTACTTGAAGTAACATATTAAAAAATGCTATAAGTTAGTAAAATAATTATAAACTTATAATGATTATCAAATAAATATTTTTTTTATATGAGCTAATAAATTAACTTATTTGTCACCATACTTTTCACTTTCTTACTTCGGTAAACTATACAAATTTTTAACTTATATATATTCAAAAAACTAGAATACCAGAATTTTCTAACATTTTAAAAATTTGAATTTGTTTCCCACATTTATAAAAATGGGGCAGCAAACTTAGAATTTAGTTGGTTTTTGGGTATATAATTTTTTTTTTTAAATCTCCGATTTAAGTTAACAGAGTCTTAATATCTGAAGTACACCTAATAGATAAATAGAATTTAAAAAAAAAACAATTATTTTAATTTTAAAACTCAAATTTTCATGAATAATTTATTATGAATTGAAATTAAATACAACAGAACTAAAAAAAAATTAAATGCAACAGAACTTAAAAAATTAAATTCATGTGAAAAAGATTTAGTAATCAACAGTAAAAAAAAATTTGATTTTATTGGTTTTGAAGATTTGATTTGATTATTAACTTTATAAAAACAGAGTCAATACACTCCAAACATATAGTGAATTGAATTCATCATTGTTATTCTTGTTCTATTCTCTTATTTGTTCTCCATACACAACACAATGAGTTCTTTATATGTAATAGATTTGGAGAATACTAAACAACCTCGTAAGCGACTTATAATCAAGTTTTCTTCTAAAAGGAATCATTCTTAAGAAGATATTAAGATGGAACATTTTACATCCAAGTCAATTGTTACATGTTTCTTCTAAAGATTCAACAACTATTATGTTTCAACGAAACAACAACACAACAATCGATTCTGTCAAAGATTCAAAACCAATCTTGTCTAAAGAAGTTGTTGTGCAAGTAATGAAGGATTCTTGTTCCAAGAAGATTATCAATGAAACAAGAAACCCAAGAACCGAAAATTGTTGCTTGAAGACTGATGGCGGTGAGATCATGAATGAAAAGAGAAAGAAGCCAATGCAACATTACAAGAAGATGCAACTTTGGGTGATTTTGAAGAGGATGTTGATTTAAAGAGATAGCTGGCCTCTAAAAGACCCTATTGATCTCAAGTTCTTGAAAGCTTTTCATGACAAGGATAATTTAGAGAACAAGTTTAAGTTGAAGACAATGGGTTTGAAGGATATTGAAGCCAAATTACAACTCTATTCAACACCCGATTGCTAATCATGTAAGATTTGTATTGTCTCAAAGAATGTTATTATATCCTCCTAGAAATGAGATTCATAAAATTGCATTAAAGTTTTGTAAGACCCTTAATTTTCTAAATTCTAATTTATGCGATTTTAGGGTATTTGGTGTTAAATTACTTAGGTATTTAGCACAATCGAATTTTAATTTTGGGAATTAAATTTCAAAATCATATTTTATTAGAGTTAATATTATGTTTAATATTTATATATATTTTAATATATATATTTTGAGACCCGATTTAAATTATTTATTAGAGAATAATTTAAATAGGTTACAAAAAATTTAATACTGGACAGTTTTGTTAAAAATACTTCGGGTTGCTGAAAATTGTATTTGTCAATTGAGTTGCGACGAGAGTTGATATTTTTAACAAAAAGTGATTTGGGAAGTGATGGGTGAAATGGTAATTTAATAAAATATCTAGATATTTTTAGATATTTGTAGTTTGGTTTCAATAATATATATATATATATATATATATATATTATTAGTTTAAGTATATATATATATATATAAATATATAAAGTAGTATATATATATAGTTAGAAGATAATTATTCTTCTATATTTGTTTTATTATCATCAAAACATCAACTTGAGGATTAAAATAAAAACACTTTTTTACTAACTATATATATATATATATATATATCATTAATACCTGATTGATGTTGTAATAACTTTAAAGTAGTTTAACTTTATATTAGTTTTTATATTTTCTTG
>JBBPBS010001080.1:4614499-4628348 GCA_037974835.1 Cicer judaicum
CAAAAAAAAAAAGAATAAGAAAAAAAAAGCAAGTTTCACTTTCAAGTCTTTTTGTTTGATGACAAAAATGGGAGAAAGATATTTCATAAAGTGGGGGAAAAAATGATAATTAGACTTAGGGGGATCCCTAAGTTAGGGGAAGTCAAAGAAATATAAATAAAAATTATTATAAAAAAAATACAATATTTGTCATCATCAAAAAGAGGGATATTGTTGGGACTAAGTTGATTTAATACTTGAGATATTGTTGGAACCAATCTTCTTGAAAAAATAATATTGTTGAAAGCAAACACCGAAAGTTTCAATCTTTTGTATCCAACTTGATAGTGGTTTAGTTCCTTCTTCAATATGGGTTTGTCAGGTTGTTAGGAAAAAAACTTGACTTGTAGGGTCAAAGTAGTTAGTTCCTTCTTTAATTAAGGATTGTCCAGTTGTTAGGAGAAGATTTGGCTTGTAGGTTCAAGGTGGTTAGTTCCTCAAACTTTGGGGTTGTCAAACTGTTTGGAAAGATTTGTCTTGAAGGGTTAGGTATTTTGTAATTCAAGGTATTTGAATTAGTGGATTATAGCCTTCTTAATAAGGGAACTGTATGTAACCAAGTTAGTAGTGAACTAAGTTAAATCTATGCGTCAAATTATTTATGTTTTCATTGCTTGCTATCTCTATGATTGTTTTGTATCTAAGTAATTCATAAAAATCAACCAACCTTCATCAAATTATCAAAAAGTTATCAATTTTGGCAAACACAATTCAATCTCCTTTTTCGTGTTTGCACCTTCAGAAGGTTCTTATTTGTTGAAGGCGGCATCCAAATGTTTATTTGTGAGGTGAATGAAATTTCTAACTCTAACTATTAATTAATTAAGGGAATCATATATACTTTATATATTGTTCTTTTAAAATGGGCCTATTTCTTAGTAGTTAGCAATGACATCCATAACTAATTAAAAGGTCTTCTAATGCAGATTACTATTGGAACCATTATCGCTTTAAAGTATAGAGTGAGTGGTAAATGTACATTTTCTTGGTCTTGGGGTCCGCTAGGAAGATTGGTACCAAGTGAAATATGTTTTATATATTGAGTCGCGATGATAGGTTAAGGAACTAGGTTTTCTTAATAAGGGAAACAAACCATGATGGGTGGAAGGCATAGTTGTTAGTTTGGTAAAAAAAATCTTCAACTAAAAACAATGGAATTGATGATGTTTGGAAGGTAAGAATGTTTAACAAACTAGTCTCATTATCTTAGGACCATGGAAGTGAAGATGTGTGGAAGGAAAGGTTAATGGACAAAATTGAGTCATTAGAAAATGAAGTCAAAAAATTGAAGAATATTATAACAATTATAATTATATTTTGTATTTTGAATCATTGCTATGGGAGACATTAGTTTTAATGTGATACTCTGATGGTTGGTGGTCTAAGAGCAAGTTTTGTCATGGATGGTAGTGCTCTATGGTTGGAGGTAGTGGTGCATTTATGAGTGGTGGTGTAGGTCTCCTAATGGATGGTGGTGTATTTGTGAATGGTGATATAGGTCCCCTATTGGACCTTATACCAAATTCATTTGGGTATATAACAAGTCCTCAAAGTCCATATGTTTTAACATGCAAAAATCACAATCAATATACACAAATCAGTTCTTGAAATTGTTTGAGGTTAGTGCAATAGAAGAAAGAAATACGAAGGTTGAAGCCTTCAGTAAATAGTGTGAGATTAAATTCCTCGAGGTGGAGTCATATGGCGGTACAGATCCATATGAGGCTAATTATACAAACTCATGTTTTGGTAAGGAGGAAGGATAGAATGTGACACATTTTGGTGTTTGGTAGACTATTTGGAACTTGACTATGTCGTAATAGTTGTTTCTTTTACTCCCACCACTATTGAAATTGATTACAACCAAAATAACAAGTGTTCTAACAATTGGTATTGAGAGCTAGGTTTTTAATCAAAGGAAAACACGAGTGATTGAGAGAAACTCAAAATTTTGGAAAACACGGGTGAGTGAAAAATAGAGAAGTAAATCATGAATGGATCAGGAAGCTTTCCATCTAATTTGCCAATTCTTGATGGAAAAAATGGGGAAATATGGTGTGCATCAATGAAGTCATTGTTTGGAGCTCAAGAGGTGTATAAAGTGGTTCAAGATGGGTATGATCAGCTTCGTCAAAATCCAACACATGTGCAACGAGAAACATTCAAGGATTCAAGGAAAAAGATTGCAAGGCTTTATTCTACATTTAGCAAAGTATTGATAGCAATATATTTGAGAAATTTTTTGATGGTCTCCACATCAAAAGAAGCTTGGGATATCTTGGTGAAGTGTTATACTAGTGGTAATAAGATCAATAATGTGAAACTTTAAGCCTTGAGGAGATAATATGAACTGCTGCAAATGGAAGATGTTGAAAATGTGGTTGATTACTTTAATCATGTGCAAACCATCACAAATCAGATGAATGCCAATGGTGAAGTGATGACTGATTTGGTGATTATTGAAGTGATGAATGATTTAGGGTTTAGGGAAATCAAAGGATCTTAAGACATTGAAGGTGGAGGAATTGCAAGGTTCATTAGAAGCTCATGAGTTCAGGGTGAAAGAAAGAAATGTAGCAAAAACATTTGAGCAAACCCTTCAAGCCCATGTCAGCAAAAGGGTCAATCAAGATGAAGGAAAATAAAAAAGTGGAAAAGGAAAATCAAAGTCGCATAAGAAGCAAAATTATGATGAAGGTGTTGGAAATTCAAAGAATCAAAATAATGGTGACAATTACGACAAGAAATCTAATGGCAACAAATGAGGTATGAAGAAATGTAATAAGAAATGACTACAAATCTATAACTTTCATAATTGGGGTCATTTTGCTAATGAATGTAATTCAAAGAAAGTAAAGAGAAAAAAAGATGAACATCAAATAAAATATGGTAAGAAATCATTCATATGTGATGTTCTTTATGTCCCAAACATGAACAATAACTTGTTGAGTCTTGGATAATTGCAGGAGAAGGGATAATTAATGTATATGGAGCATGGCCAAATGAAGATGTTTGATAGTTCAAGGAGAATAGTGTTGAAGGCAACACTTGAAATTTCAAGATTAAGATTCAAATTAGTGAAAAACAGTGTTTGGCTACTGAAGTCGGAAGTGATAACTGGCTTTGGCACCAAAGATTTGGACATCTGAATTTTAGAAGTTTCCAAATGTTGAAGAACAAGAACATGGTGCAAGGACTTCCTAAAATTCAAATACCAAAACAGTTGTGTGAAGAATGTTATCAGGCCAAGCAACATATGAAGTCATTCAAGTCTTAAGATCCAACTAGATCATCAAAGAAATTGGAGGTAACCTTTTCTAATATTTGTGGTTCATTTGAGGAGGTTTCACTAGGAAGAAATAACTACTTTGTGTCATTCATTAATGAATTTACAAAGAAAATATAGATCTACCTAATTAAAAGGAAGAGTGAAGTGTTTGATGTGTTAAAAAAAATTTAAACTAATAGTAGGAAAAACAAATTAGATGTGGTTTCAAGGTGATTATAACATATGGATAAGCTGAGTATAAATCTCATGAGTTTTGTGAAAAGGAGAGAATGATACACGAGTTCACTGCATCTTACACATCAAATCATATTGATGTTGTAGAAAGAAGAAATATGACCTATTGAACATGGCAAGGAGTATGCTAAAAGGAAATAAACTACCTCATAAGTTATGTGGAGAAGCAGTATCAACTATTGTTTACATCTTGAATAGATGTCCTACTAAAATATTGGGTGACAAGACACCAAAAGAAGATTGGTTTGGTAAGAGATCAAATGTGATTCACCTAAGGATATTTGGTTCATTATGCTTTAGACATGCGCCTGCTCAAAATAGAAGGAAGTTGGATGATAGAGTTGCACAAATGATTTTGTTGGGTTATGATTCAACTGGAGCTTATAATCTCTACGATCCAAACAAAAGAATAATTGTTATAAGCATAGATGTACTAGTGGATGAGTCTAAAAGATGGAATTGGGAAACGGGTGCTACAACCAGCTCTAGTGGTGCAGTCTAAAAGATGTACTAGTGGATTTCTACAAAGGCCTGGACTTGATTCTATATATGCAACACTTTCCATAATTGAGACAGTAAGGCTTGTAATGTCAATGGCTTGTTACAACGATTGTTTTATGCACCAACTAGATGTGAAGTCAGCATTTTTCAATGAACAATTGGATGATGAATTTTATGTAAAGCAACCACTAGGATATGAAATAAAGGGAAAGGAAGACAATGTGTACAGGCTGAGAAAAACATTGTATAGCTTGAAACAAGCACCTAAGACCTAGAACAAGAGAATTGACATATTTCTCTTAGAACAACAGATTGAGCAATGTGTGAATAAAAGCCAACAACCTTACCTACACTACTAATATGTTTTTATATTGATGACCTATTATTGATTAGATATGATGAAGTTGAAATAGCACAATTCAAGACAAGAATGAAAGAAGAGTTTGAGATGTCATACTTGGGAGTATTGTCATATTTCCTTACAATTGAGTTTGTCACTATAAGAAAAAGGAGTATTCATACACCAAAAGAAGTATGATAATGATGTATTGAGGATATTTAATCTGCAAGAGTGAAATAACACTAACATTCCATCAAAATTTGGATTAATGCTGTCAAAAAAAGGAGACGAAGAGCTTATTGACCTTACATTGTTCAAACAATTGGTAGGATCATTGAGGTATTTGTGTAATACAAGGTCTAACATATCCTACAGTGTAGGACTGATTTGTAGTTACATGGAAAAACCAAGAGTTCCTCACTATTTGGCATCAAAGAAAAATTTGAGATACATCAAAGGAATTATTGAGTATAGTCTGCTATATCCTAGAAGCTCAAATAAAAGTGAAGCTGAATTAGTAGGATACACAAATGTTAATTAGTGTGAACACAAGAATGATATTAAAAACATTATTGGTTATGTGTTTATGGTATGGTGCTAAAACAAACAAAGCATAATAGCTCTATCTTCATGTGAGGCTGGGTATGTAGCAACATCAATGGGAGCATGTCAAGCTTTATGGCTAGAAGAACTAATGACTGAGATGTGATTGAAAAATGAAAGTCCATTAAGAATGTTGATTGATAATAAGTCAACAATAGATTTAGCCAAACATCATATTGCACATGGAAGAAGCAAACACATTGAAATATGTTTCCATTTCCTAAGAGATCAAGTGAACAAAAACAAGTTGAGGCTGGAACATTATTGATCAGATGAACAAAAAGCTGACATTCTCACAAAGTCATTGAAGAAATTGAAATTTCAAGAGATGAGAAGCAAGCTTGAAGTAATGCCTTTAACTACTATGAGTTAGGGAGAATGTTGAAATTGTAATTCAAAGTGGTAGTTAGAAGTGTTAGTAGTTAGTTACAACAACTTATTTATCATGTGTTTGATATATAGTACAAACTAGTGCAATTACTTATTGCACAAGCAGTAGAGATTTTTAATTCTTCTCAGGTATTTTTTTTTTTACCTTTAATTCTTTTAATTTGAAATTGATTACAAACAAAATAATAAGTGTTCTAACAACCACAACACTTCAAATTTTAAGCGTTTGATTCTTAGCGAATTTCTCTCCCTCCTTTCCAAGCAACATATATTTGAATTTATTAAATCTTTTAGTGTTTCTGGAAGAAAAAAAACTTTGAGTAAAGACCTATATTATTCTATAAATAAAAAATAAAAGAAAAACATCTCTAATTCGTATATAAAAAAATTTGAATCTTAATTATAAAAATTAATTTTTTTATGACATTATTCCAATGAATATTCGTTATTAATATTTTGAGACCAAATTATTTAGTTTAATTCAATTTAATATAAAAAAACTATTTCTAGATGTTGAGTTATACGGCTGGTTCATTCAGTTATCCGATTCAGTCATGTTGACTAGACCAATAGTCTAGTTATGATGTACGAGAAGATTTTAGAACTTGTTATGTTTGAAAGTTGGAACTCATTTTGAATTTTATTATGAAATTTGTGTTTTTAATGTATTAACTTTTATAATGAAATTTATGTCAAATATTTTAAAAAATATACATGAATCAACAATTATGCAGTTCAACTACTAACACATTAGTTCGACCATTGATTCAGAACGTTGACCGAGTAGATCACAGATCAAGATTTTGAAACAATGGCAAAACTTATTAATCTTATTTTGCTTCTGCACTACATGTAAAATATTCAAAGACAATAAGAGATATATTAGAAAACCAGTAGTTTGTCTAGACATGTCCTAGCAAAACGTCTTGTGTTAAGAGAGAAAGGTCCAAAGCAATTTTATCTATCTCCTTCCAGTCCTTCATCTTAGGTCACTTAACATTTTTATAATCAGTCTTTTTATAATTTTTTTCAATATTCTCGTAATGTATATGTTTAATTTGTCATTAATTTCTGATATTATTTATGTTGAGACATTTTTTTTACAAATGAGTCACTAGAAGGAGCAGTTTATACAAGATGTATACTAGTAAGTTTCTATAAAAATGCTTCCTTATATCTGTTGTGTTAGTGGCTATAAAACATTTCCATAGCATAACCAACACCTCCTAGCAATATGCTAAAAAATAAAATTTCTTTCCCAAATTGCCCTTGCATAACTAACCACCTAGGTGGCTCAGGCATTGCTAAAATAGCAAAAACTCATAAAAGTGAAGGTAATGCTACAATACCAAACATTAATCTCCAACCTAGTTTCAAAGTCAAATATTTCCCCAAAAAATAATTTGAAATGTAACCTAATAAAATACCAATTCCAATGCATACTTCAGGCAAAGAGGTTAAAAAACCTCTAGATGAAGCAGAGGAAATTTCAGCTGAATAAACAGGTGCTATCAGCATTAATAATTGATAGGGACATTTAAATCAACATTAATATCTCTATGCAAGTAGCAATGGCGACAATGT
Source organism: Cicer judaicum (assembly GCA_037974835.1). Lineage (NCBI taxonomy): Eukaryota > Viridiplantae > Streptophyta > Magnoliopsida > Fabales > Fabaceae > Cicer > Cicer judaicum. The sequence goes on from JBBPBS010001080.1 coordinate 4,621,480, forward strand.
CAGAATTCGTTGGCTCCTTCAACTTGACAATAGACTCCAATATCAGAAAAATAACACACAAAAATACTAAATTAGAAGAAAAACCCTCAATCAGAAGAAAATCAAAACCCTAACTCACTACAATTCACGAAAATGAATAATGAAACGAGAATAAGGAAAAATGACAAAAATGAGACTTAAATAAAATAGAGTGGCACACAACACTTGCGAAGGCGAGGAGGTTACGATGACGAAGTTGAGATGCAACGTAAAGAGGTTAAGATTCGATGGCCGCGAGGTGTGACGGTTGTGGCTAAACCAGAAGAAAATCAAAACCCTAACTCATTGTAGTTCACGGAAATGAATAATGAAAAATGGCGAGAAACGAGATTGAAATAAAACAGAGTGGCGCACAACACTTACGACGGCGACGAGGTTACGATGACAATGGTTGAGATACAGTGGCGAGGTGTGACGGTGGTGATTTGAGATGCGACGGTGAGGTGTGACAATAGTGGGCTAAGAATACGCGAGTGTTTCGATGTAAGGGTTTCTTACTATTTCTTATGAATAATTTGTTTTAGGATTTAAGCCTAGATTGTTAAATAAATCTGATACATTTCTTTTTTAGCTCTACATAAATGGTGTAAGAATTTTTTACTTTTTCTTTTACAAAGTTGTTTTAAGGTTTTAATTGGTTTTTTTTAAAACCGGAGGATTTTAATTGTTGAAAATTTTTTTTTTTTCAATTCCAATTTTTTTTTAAATTTCATTTATTTATTTTAATAAAATAAAAAGATATAATGACAAAAAACGAAAATAATTTTCTTGCCAAATAAAAAAATAGAAATCTGATTGCATATGATAATTACAATATAGTTCATTGTACTTACAATATATTGATTTTATTTTTTTACCTTTGTATGATCAATTATAAATAAATATCCATAAATAGAATATAAAGTTTGGATCATCTTAATCTAAGTCACTCTTAATTTCTCTCTATCTCATATATATATATATATATTTAAATAAAAAATTTATAGATAAATCTAAAATAATTTAATATATTATCGAAACTCATAATGATTAATGATAATCAATAAATATCTACAAATCAATAATTTTAATGTTTATATGTGATTTTTCTTTACTTTTTTTATAAACAAATATAATAATTATATTTTGGGGAATTTCTATAGTAAATTTAAAAATTAATTTATTTTGATATCATCAAATTAAATCATGAATGATTAAATAATATGTCAATTAGTTTAACTATATTTTAAATTTAATATCATTAAATTTTTAAATTGTATCTTTTGATTCTATTTTCAAATAACATTTTTTGTCATGATTTTAATTAACAAATAAATATTTAATTACTGATTTAAAAATTAAATAGATAAATTTATCAAAACTCTTTATAAAAATTAAAAATTAGGATAATATTAGAGCAAATTCGGGGGCATAAATATACACTCAAAAGCATTAATTCTACGAATTCTAATTTCAGAGATAACTCAAACTCAACACTAATTGAAATCTTTAATTGTGAAACTTGTCTTAAATTTTGTTATTTGATTAAAAAATAATTTTACTTTATTTATATGAAAATAAAATCACAAAAAATTAACATGAAATTTACCTGCGGAATTATGATAAAATACATTCGAACTTTGCAACGAAGTTTGCTGCGGAATTCAACGCGAAACTAGCGGAAATGCGTCTGTAGGAAAATTCGCAGGTAAAAGTGATATATTCAAAAAATTATTAATTAGGTTAATTTTATTAATAAAATAAATTTTATTTACTAAAATATCCTCGTTAATAATAGTTAATACAATAGTTATAGAAGTTGAAATATAATAAATAATGATATATTAGTTAAAAAAAATAATGATATATGTGGTAAAAAAAACGTCCAGATTTTTGTTGTTGAGAAATTTAGAGAGAATTTAGCAAATAAATAAATACGGGGATTATAAAATGGTTCTAGAGTAAACTTGGGAGTAGAGTAAACTTGGGAGCAGCGTAAACTTGGGAGTAGAAAAAACAATATTTATATATATAGATAATAAAAATAGATTATTAAATTAATAGTTATAATTTCTTTTCTATTCATTTTCTTCGTTACATTCCTCTTCTCCTTTCGACACATAATCCATTCATGGAATATTTGGTCATATCTGCAACTCTATATTTTATAATTTCTTATATATATATATATATATATATATATATATATATAATAACGATATATTATCAAAATAATAATGGTAAATTATTAAAATATCATTAAACTTAAGTAATTTTTGCTTCTCTCTTTTCTACTTATATATACTTCTCTTATATTTGTTTTGTACTCTCTTATAATTTATATTACTAAAATATAATAAAATTAATCCAATAACATCTATCTAATTGAACCTCTAGTGAATTGTTTTAATTAATATGTGTATTTATTGTGAATTGTTTTAATTAATATGTATATTTTTTATGAGCCTCTAGTGAATTGTTTTAATTAATATGTGTATTTATTGTGAATTGTTTTAATTAATATGTATATTTTTTATGAGTGACACGATATTTAAACATAAAAAAACTGATGTATTTTTTTAAGAAAATATACTTTTTGTGGTTGTCAAGGCTAAGGCTGTATCTTTCTTGTTTTAATTACAAGGATAGAGTTAAAATAAAAATATTCAAATAAAATATGATGAAAAGACGAAAAAAACCGCGGACCCCTAGTTTCAAGTGATGTAATACCCTTTTCTTTTAGTTCAAGGTATTAGAAGAATGGAATATATTACAAAATAGAATAAGAAATTTTTTGACAAAGATGAAAATTATAAAATAGATATATTTTATTTGATTGAATTGTGTGAATTGTGTGATTTGTGAAAATTGTGTGACTTGTGAAAATTATGTGACTTGTAAATTGTGTGATTTGTGAAAATTGTGTTACTTGTGACTTGTGAAAATTGAAATTTTAATTTTTTTTCAACTTGTCTATTATGTATGAATTGTGTGATACTCTAAAAAAAATTATGACTTTTAAAAATTTCAATTATAATATTTAAATTTCAATGATAATATTTAAGTTAATATTTGTCGATCTCCGACTCCCCCAAATATTTTGTGCAAAATTCGCCCCTGGGAGATTTGTTTATTTTTTAAAAAAATAATAAGTTGATGTATTAAATATAGATTAAGCTTTTTAACTGGAAAATCTCAATTAAAAAATTAAAATGAGTAATATAAATAGTTGATAAAATAAATGAAACCAATAGTTGATATTATATGTAATTATATAATCAATTATGAGTAGTTATACTATTAAATCTTATTTACTCAATTTACTAAATTCTCACTCTATCAGAATTAAATTGTTTAAATATTGAATAATAAAAAATAGAAATATAAATTTATTTATAATAAGAAAAATATCCTACTAAATTATAGTCACTTAAAACAAACTCAATTACTAGAAAGAAGAAGAAAAAAACTTATAAAAAATAAGAAATAATTGAACATTGTAGAAAACTAGAAGAGATATCTTTGTTTTTTTAAGTTGACTCAGCAAATGTATCGATTGTAACATATAGCTGTTAGATATTATAGGGAGATTATCTAGTTAATGGTTTTTTTTTCTTTGATAAAACCTTATCTAGTTAATAGTATATATATAATATTCGGAGAGCTGTTCTCTTTACTCTCATTGTTTGTTTCTTTTGATATTAAACACTTTTACTCCTACCGATGGATAATAACCAAAGAGACTCAAATAAGGCTTGTGCATCTTGCAAATTTCAAAGAAGAAAGTGTTCTAAAGATTGTCTTTTAGCTCCTTATTTTCCATCCAATAAGCCAAACACTTTTAGGAATGCTCATCGTTTGTATGGTGTTTCCTACATTTCAAAATTATTAAAACGCATAGACAATGATAAAAGAGATGAAGCAATGACGTCAATTATCTACGAGTCCGATATTCGTTCTATGTTTCCGGTCTATGGATGTGCTGGTGTTATTAATATTCTTCAATGTAAGTTACATAATGCCATATTAGAATTAAATTATATAAAACATTTAGTAAATATTTATGAGCAAAAGTACCTTTCACAACAACAAAATCTTCTACCAATGCCTAATAATTATAGTTCGATGCCTTCTACTAGTTGCCAAGTTCCAAATGATCCCATAGCTAACAATATTGGTGACGGTCCTTATTTTTACGACAACAGTCAAAATAATAATTTTATGATTAGTCACACTGTTCCTAGTGATTTTAACAATATTACTTCTTCTATTGATTCAAAAAATGAGTTGGAGGAGGGAGTGAATGTTGAAAGGGATGCGAGTGGTGTATTTAGCAATTACGGTGACATTCAACTCATGGAGGAAAATTATAATTTGATGGCAACACAAGGAGATTTGGAACACAATCTTGGTGTCGATGTCCAAAAGAAGAATGACAATTTTGGTGTCGATGTCCAAAAGAAGAATCATGAATTTGATGCAGAATCGAGAAGGTTGTTTCATGGTGAACAACGTCCACTAACTCCGCAACAACATTCACCTAAATCGTCTAGGTAATTACTTATCTTTTAATTTCAATTTTTTTTAATTAATTTTTACCTTTTCTTTTAGAGTAAATTTTGGAGGTTGTTTTTTTTAAAAAGATAATAAGTTGAGGTAGATTATAAATGAGCATATTTGTATACAAAAAAGATACGATCAAATAATATATAGTGGTAGTTAACTCTTGAGTTGTCGTAATATTATGGTATATATGTAAAGAGATATATGAGAGAGAAAATTTAATATGAGATGATTAAATTTAGATAATCGAAAATTTAAGTGGTAAATGATTACATAAAAAATTCACACAACTTTTGATTTATCTTAAAAAAAAATATCAAATTTAAATTAATGATGTCCATCTAATTGACGTATTTTTAATTTAATGTATTTTATTTTATGTTATTAATATAATTTATTATTTTTATTTATTAGATTATGAGAAAATAATAGAAGGAAGTTGTTAATAAAATAAAATTAAGTGGCTAATTTATTTATAGCTATAATTATATAAATTTATCTACTAAATAAAAATGAGTTGTTAAAATAATATAATATATTATTTATTTCAACATATTTTTAATATATTAAATAAATAATTATTCAAATGCTAAAATAAAAAGAAAAAATAGTTTAAATACTTGTACATGGTTGCATCCCTGAGGTGCAACATCCTGTTGCACCAATTTTATTTTTTTTTATTCAATTAGTCGCAAGGCATGAATGAGACTCTGAAGGAGTTAAAAAGTAGAATTTTTTTATTTTTTTATTTTTATTTTTTTTATAGTAGTATATTTTGGTTAATTTTAATTAATATGTTACCTCATGATTTTATGATTATCATTATTTGTGCTATGAGTGTGACTTATATTTTTCACTTACCTCTATTTCTCACATTTTATCTGTCAAAGTTTTCTTTTTGTTAAATTTGTGTCAATGTAAATCAATTATGTAGTGTATTTTTGTGTATAGAATCTTATAATGTATTTGGTGGTTTTAACTTGCAGTCTGGGATCAACTGAACAAGAACTTGATAAAAATAGCAAGCATGGAAATGAATGATTCATCTTAAACGGGGATATAATATAATTTGTTTATTTTCTTCATTTTTGACTCAGTTTAGTTTGTTGATTTTTGTCCGTAAGATTCAATGTTGACGTTGAATTTAGTTATTTAAATTGAAGGTGCTCCATTTAATTTTTCTTTCTTGTTTTAATCTTTGGGTTAGAGGACCAACATGGGTCTTTATTCAAAGGCAAATAATCATTGTAGTCTTTTTTTCCTTTGTTTTTAGAAGGTCAATCATTGAATTGTTGTCTTTAATACTTTGGCCAATACTTTAAATTATCATATGTTTGTTGCAATGCTTCTTATTGTTATATTATAACTTACTTTATTACTAAACATAAATATTTGTTTATCATGTGATAATATTCTTTGTATTTAAAATACTTAGATTATTATCTTCTTATTGTTATATTAAAATAATTATTTTTCTATATTTGTTACGACTTAATTATTTATCCAAAAGTATTTTCTTTGTTTTATTTAAAAAAAAAAAAATACACTCGCACTGTTAAAAATTGAAGTGTTACAAGTTTAGTGAATCTTTTGAAAACAAATAGAAGTCTCTCAAAAAAGATTGGGACCTTAAGAGAAAAAAAAAACAAGAGGAAAAGGGATGAACATGTTCATAAAAGGAAAGACTTCTTCCAAACCAAAAGGTCAAAATAAGATATGCAACACAATAATTTGTTTCTTTTGAATGTCGCCATCTTCACTTTAGTGTATATACTAGATATTTTGTCAATGTTCATGAGATATATTCTTGTATTTTGTTTCAATTGGCAATAATCTTAAACTTTCAATTAGAATGATTTAATTTTGACTATGGAACTAGTTCCTTATTTATTTTTTTTAAGGTAATATTGATGGTTTAAAAATAATGAAATAAAAAACATTCTTGATTTATTTATTTTAATATTTTATATTAAATTTAATTGTTATACATTATCTTACTAAAAAATCATTTCACGCACCATCAATTTAAAAAATTTTATGCTATCATCACATCAAATTATTTATTGAAATGATTTTAAAGATAATCAAATGAAATTATATTCTTTAGAGAAAATCGAAGATTATATTTTTTTTTGCGACAACACTGCCAAAGATTTTCTATAGTTTAAGAATCAAGTCATATGCAAACGTACATTACATCTCAAATTGTGAATTTTACTGTTTCTTTTTTTTTCAAACCAATAAATTAACAATCATTTTTATTGAATAAAATAATTATTTGTAAACTT
>JBBPBS010001080.1:4628484-4741698 GCA_037974835.1 Cicer judaicum
AAAAAAAAAAAAACATCATTTTTATGCATGTACCTTATAATTTTTCTTAAATATTTATCATATCAACCCACTTATTTCTCTCTTTATAAAAAATGAATATAGATAATTTTGACTAAACAATATTTATTAGTAGTTTCAAATTTAAAAACAAAAAATTTAAATGAGTAAAAATGTTTTGAAAAAATCACTTTTAAAATAAAATGAAGGTAATTATAAATTTGCATCTCTAGTTAATTTCATGTCTATTTGTAATTCACTTTTTTAATTCAAAAAATAAAATTAAATATATCCAAATCAGAATAAATAAATAAATAAAAAAGGCATAAAATATTTTATAAATTGAGGGACAAACGTTAAACGCATAGCATTTTTCTTTTCCATTTTACTTAGGTTTTCTTACTTCAACCAAATTAATAAGGTGGCATATCCAATAGAGGGAAAGAACGTATTGTCATATAAGTACAAAGCATCCACTACAAGAAAATGGACCTCTGGTAACAGATAAAGTTTGTCAATAAAGACAACAACTGTAAGTAAATATTAATCACTCGGATCAACTATCAACGTAAATCGGGCGTCTTATTATACTTTTGGGACTGTAATTAAATGTTTTTAATTTCTATCTACAATAATAACCATCACTAAAAATTAAATAAATATAAATAAAGAATTGATATATTTCTACAATATTCTCTGTCACTAAAAACTAGAAAAATATAACTAAATAATTTATTTATTTTTACCGTATTGTTTATCACTAAAAACTAAGCTAAATAATTATGCATAAAGAATTAATCTATTCCTAAAGTACTATCTGTCACTAAAAACTATATAAATATAAATAACAATTTAATCTATTTCTACGATATTGTCTGTCGCTAAAATGTATTATTATTTATTAAATTAAATTTATTTTATTTTTTTTTCTACTAATTATAATTCTAAATTATTAATACCAATAAATTAAATTTAAATTTTTAATATATTTTAACTAACTAATACAATTGAATTATACAATAAAATATAATTTAATTTTACTAATTCTATTATAACATACAATAAATAGTTATTTTACTCAAAAATATTCAACAACATTTCAACGAAAACCAGAATGAGTTTCTTAACATTCATTAAGATAACAAACTAATCTCATAAATAACAATAATCATCTTCCTAAATAAAATATTTGAGGCGTGATTGTGAAAAATTAAAGAACAACAACATCCTTAATATTTTATCTAACTACAAAAAAATATATCTCACCCTTAAACTTTTTTCTAGTTGGAGGCCCCATGTGAGTTCCTTCACTCGTTTTTCAAGCTTATCATTTGCCTCTTTAAATGCATCAGTTTCTCTTGTAGCCTAAAGCAAATGGAAACAAATATCAATTGAGAGTAGAGAGAAACACAAAAACCACGAATAAGAAAAAATGAAGCTGCTTAAATATTAATCGATGATGTATAGAAGCAACTTAATTTTTATATATGAGGTTGTTAAGTTTGGAACATTCCATTTTCAGGTTCCGAAGTTCTTTTCTGGCTACACACCCTTTCAATCGGCATTGTGTCAAAATTGAACCTTTCTTCAGCCTCTTATAATATGACGAAGCCTTGTAGCATCGCTAGCGAGCCTGAAATTTTTTGAGAGAATTTAAATATTGAATACATATGTCCTGAACAGATGGTCGTAATCTTAAAAGAGTAAACTATAACCTAAATTGTGATGAAACTTTAGTCTGTTTCCTAAAATTGAACTCCTTACGGGCGACAATTGCCATCAAAGTTATTTGAAAAAAGTTAAAGGAGAAAATGTTGACCGCAATAACGATCATGAACATGGGAAGAAACTATGAATTGTGGCTTCCTTCCAAGGTTTCTTCAATAAAACTTTCCTATTGGACAAGCTGTAGACATTGAACTTCATTGATTCAACCATCTAAATAATACTATTTATTATTGAGTAGATTCAATCTGCAAATTTTAATAAAATTTTAAAAATATTTGATACTATAATATGACAGCATACATACTAGGTTCATCAGTGCCACTAGGGAAATCACAAAAAAAATCGTTAAGACAATTAATGGAGAAGGTTTTGATCCATCATTACATTTGATGAGGTGAGAGGTATAATATTAACACACTATGCAGAACCAGGGAATTAAACAAATAAATATTAATAAAGGATGGGGGTATACAATGTGCAGGGTAAATGAATATGCAATTGCCAACAATGGGCCAATTTTACGGACTTACATATAGAAAGTACGTCAAACATACCTCCAGTTAAATGCAATACTTATTCATAAATTCTAAAAATCTTGAAATTCTAACAGTATTAAACATTTTGATTCTTTACATACTTGTTTCATATCAAATACATTCTAATTTCCTGAACAGCCACCAGATAGTTCGTAACATTTTTAAAATACTGAAATATTGATAATGGCACTCCAACCTATAAAGAATAATACATAATTTACGTAAGTAAACAAACAATAACCTAAAATATAGAGTAAATAAAATCAAGAGCATCCAAACTGACCTTGGATACATCACCTAGTTGAACTTTGTTAAGAACATTATAAAGAATGACCCCATTCCTCAAACAAAGTATAAACTCTTCCTTATAAGTCTTTGCGTGTAAATCTTCAGCTGTAACAACTCCAACCATTTTTCTCAACCACCATGCTGCTTCAAATCTTCTAAATGCTGCATTTTATACAATTTATTTTTCTGTCTCAAAATAGCTAATACAAATTCCAAATATCTTTTTCATATAATATTGACAAATATCAACATTCATTAAAATCAATATCATATAGAAAAGAATGATAATTTGAGACATTCATGAAGAAAAAAAACTGAAAACAGATTATTCCCAGGAAATTACCAGCTTATTCTGTTTAGAAAAGGCATGCGACCTGTCTGACATATTGAAGGTGTAGTTCTTTGAAACAGTCAATAATCTATGTTAGGATAACTGTAGCCTGCCATAATCGTAAATCCCCCATCATCCTCCATAAGATCTCCTTCAAATACAAGAATCCCAATATGTTCCTTCTTGAACACAAACTCGAGCTGCAAGCACTATCAACAATTCTTAAAGCATTAGCTTCTCCTTTCTTGAATAGACAACAAATAGTTTCAACTATAATTTGGGGAGCGACCATGTATAGCTTAAAACGGGCGACCATGTATAGCTTAATTAGAAAGAAATATAAATAATTTTTATAGTGTATCATCCTCCAACTTTTAAACAAACAGGCATTCATGAGATACAATAGTGTTTTCCCTAAGAATAAGAGAGCCTAGTCTACAACCCAAAATGGAATTCCCAACCAAACAACTCCATCTAGCTTCTCTGCCAGGCCAAATAACTTCCTCTTGTTTATGTCAACTATTCTCTCATCTTTCCGTACGAATCTAGTTTTTAAATAAATACCAATGAGTATTGTAACAAGGCCTGTCAACTTGATTCCTTGGCCCATCTTGATGTAACCTGTTAGGTACTGGGTTTGGGCCTTAAAACAATAAGTAGGCAAATTGGTTACAATATGCTTATGTGGAAAATCCGTTAGAGATACCCACAAACCAAATAGGGTGCAATTCAAACTTTACTTCTTAATTAGTCCAAAACTTATTCTTTAGAAATATAACATCGCTAACAAAAATAGCGATGCAATATTCTAAAACGAAATTCTTCAAGTCGTTCATGTCCATGGCAACAACAGAGATATCTTAAATTCATTTAATCAAAGGTAGGTACTCGGCTTTTTCCCTTAGTTCAATGAAAAGAAAGAACGAATCTAAATGAAAACCAACATTGAGAAAATGAAACTTTTAGCTTTTTCTCTTAGTTCAATGAAAAGAAAGAACCAATCTAAATGAAAACCAACATTGAGAAAATGAAGGTTAGGATATGTTCAATATTGGCTCACTGTCCTCAGCTTGTTCAAAGTCCAAACTCATAACTCTGTCTCCTAAATCATTAAAGACATTATTCCACCAAACACAAAGTTCGGTTTTCCATTGTCATTTTAGTGTCTCTGACAAACATAGAAAACCAGCAACTTTAAATTGCATGTCCCAACCACAATTGCGACCACATCACCTAGATTTTGTGATCTCTATACAACTACAATTGCAGCCTCGCTAGCCACATTTTGCATGATTTTCATCAATTCAGCAACAACTAATTACAACCTTTGATAAAACCTATAAGTATAAACTACAAGGAAAAGTAAAAGCTCACCTCAGGTATAAGAATAATTGAGCGATTTATATATGTTGCCCAAGACTTGAACAAGTGAGCTCCAGCTCTACTGAAAAGGAAGCAATTAACAAAGCATGTATTAGCTAACAGGAAAGCTAAGCCAACCAATGTCTAAATCCAAAATAATTACAAGAACATTCATATTTTTATTAAGCTATAAAACACAATTGCCACATGCTTTTCAAACTGAAAAAAAAAATCACCATCATTATTACCTCGAAAAAACAAATACGTGGTTGCAGCCTCCAGGTAATCGAAAATACGACATTTGGCTGATAATCTAATCATTACAGAGAATTTTAGCTAAGTAATTTAAACACTTAAAGTATTAAATTATTTTACATAAATTTTGAAAAATCGAGGTTACACCACATTGTAATTTAACAAAATCCAAGTATGGACGCAATAATGATCTAAAAGTTGTAATGCCTGAAAGTTTAAAAAAAATTTAGACCGATTATGTATATCAATTAATATCGAGGATAACAACACAGCGGAGACACTGCGAAATTACCTAACTACCCCACTGGCCTTTCAAGCAATTTTATGCTCCACTGAACATCTATTTACCAATTTTATGCTATTTTACTTTTTTCCCAAATCCTTATTGTGTACTTAAGAGAAAATAAATTAAAAATCTTTTAAAAAGTGAGAACAAAAAAAGAGGGTCAAAGAATTATTAAACTATTACTGAAATTTCATGAATAACATAGGATTATTCAATGATCACTTGAATGATATCCACGATACTAAATTGTATACATAGTTGACTATAATTTAGCAATGTGAAGAGAATTTTTGTGATACCGGAACCACCTTATGTCAATTGTGACCGCAGGCCATAGCTGATATGAATCACCTTTGGACCTTCCTTATAACTCTAAATTGTATCTATGTCTTGTTTAATTAACATCAATCTCCATTTTGCTTTTCTATCACTTTAGGGATATTTTGAATAAATTTGTGTCCTCTTCTTTGATTGATCTGACTTCGAATCTAGCTCTTGCCCACAATAAAAAGTCACAACAAAATTAACTAACAATAACGTTTTCTTGTACCACTCAATCATTTGGTTATCTTTTTGATAGAAATATAGATATATATTACAATGTTTTTGTTATATTAAGTAACTAGGAATTATACCAATAAGATTGTGTATAACTCTACATTGCTAATCACTAATGTATTAATATTGTTGTGTGAGTCTATATTGTACCAATATATTTTTTTTAATAACTCTTATTATTCCATTGCACTATTGTGCCTCTTCCAATTTTGAATTTGTAAACTTCAAAATCTATTTTGCAGGTATATTTTATTTAATAACTCTTTTTATTACATTGCACTGTTGTGTTTCCTCCAATTCTAAATTCATAACTATTTAAGTTGTCAAGAATTTTTTACTTCAAGTAACTATTTTCACACACCTTATGCAATTAGTGTTCGGATTGCAGGGCCGCACTTCCATAAGAAAACCTTCGGGATACATATGATTTTTCATAACCCCACTTTATCAACTCAAAAGAAAATCAATTTACAGTCCAATTATTTTCAAAGACATAGATAAAGTTGAAAAATTCTTCTTCTGCATAAATAGTTTTTGATTCAGTGGTATTTTGTAACATATTCTACCTATTTGCTCATTTTTTTCAAAATTTTAATTGTAGTTAGTCTGAGTGTTATTTTATGTAGGCATATTTGATCTCATCGACGCATAAAAGTATTGTGGCTACCCAAAATACAAAGAAAATTGTCTATATTTAGTTTCATAGTAGTGTTATTGTTGTGTCTTTGGAAGATTTAGAACTATGTCATATAATAAATAAAAAGAATAATATTTAATATTTAGATTAATAAATTATTTGTTGTTTTTTTTTACATAGATGTTTTATGTTGTCAAAATTTTTAAAAATACTACCTAATTGAAGTTTCTGCATTTGTACTACTTCTACTCAACCGTATATGCGCATACACATTTTTCGTGAAAATTTTCAAGTTAGGTTGTGAATGTTTAGCAATTAGTATTTTTTTTTTAAATAATATAGCAATTAGAAAGATATAAATTTTAACGGATTATTGTTTAATAGAAGAACAACAAATTGTCATACTCTACAAAAATGTTGAATTCAGCTGAACACGGCCAAACATATGCAAAAATTACAAATAAAAAACATTAGATAAAAGGATGAGTGAGGGACATATGAGATGGAAACTTTTGATGTGTTTGTTGAGAAGTATGATTGAATCTAAAAAAATAAAAATTATATAATTATATAAAGAATTGGTATGTTATATAATAAGAGTGTGTTGCATTTTTATACTCTTAACGTAACTAACCTATCTTATTATAGGTTTTGTTATTATAAATTAGATAATAAACTCTATCTTATTATGTGTTTGAAATAGTCACAATGACATATGATATAAATTATAAGTGAATGTTAATAATATCCTTTTTTATCATGGCCATGGAATTGAGGTTTTGCAATTTAATACAGAAGTTTAGGAATTGATAAAATTATACAGTAATTTAAAAATTTATAGTCTGATATATATATTATATATAATTTCATGTTAAAGAAATTCATCATATATATGTCAACAGGGAGCTCCTAATATAATCTCCAATTTGTAGGGTCCACCTGTGTTACTCAATTGTTACCACCTATAACAGTTTTCTTTTTCTTTCTTTTTTTAGAATTTGTGACAAAAAAAAATTGTGTTATTTTAACTAGGAGGTATTATTAATATTATGCCTTTATATTTAATCCAAAAATCCTAAAAATCAAATAAAAAATGTTAAAAAAAGAAAGAAAATAAATTAAAAACACCACATTTCATTCTTCAACGCTTATTCATATTCTCCCATCAAACCATAGCCGCAAGGTGCACTTCCCCCTCACCTTCGGTTGTTCTGAAATTAGATCGGATAAAATATTAACTATATAAACAAAATCACTTAAAATTTGAAATATTTATCTTTAACTAAAGTTTATTAATTACTAGAACTATTAGTTGGTTAAGTGTTCATTCTCTTTTATATATTGAACATTAATATAATTATAACACATATCTATTTTATTTTTTATAATTATAATAAATAAATAAATTCTCGACTTACTAATTCTGTAGTAAGAGTGGAGGAGAAAATGTCAGATCTCACTTCAGAAAATTGTAAAATGATTAATATTTAAATTTTGATTAATAATAATTTATCCCTTCTCATTTTTTTATAAATAAATATAATTATAACAACTAAATTATAAAGGATAAACATGGATTTTTTTGTTAAAATAATAAGAGTAAAATTAATTAAAAAATATGATAAACTACAAATTAAAAAGCTACTTGAAGTAACATATTGAAAAATGCTATAGGTTAGTAAAATAATTATAAACTATAATGATTATCAAATAAATATTTTTTTTCTATGAGCTAATAAGTTAACTTATTTGTCACCAGACTCTTAACTTTTATATTTCGGTAAACCATACAAATTTCTAAAAACAGACTTATATATAGTATTTAAATAAAAATTCAAAACTTAAATTCAAAACAGACTTTTAAAAAAAATTTAAAACAAGAGTTTAGATTATAAAGATGTTCAAAATTTTTTACCCCTTAAAAATTTGAAACAGAATACCAAATTTCAGAAAAAGGGGCAGCAAACTTAGAATTTACTAGATTTTAAAAGAATACCAGATTTTACCCCTTAAGATTAATCACTTTTTCAAAAAACTAGATTACCAGATTTTTCTAACAGTTTAAAAATTTGAATTTTTTTTCCACATTTATAAAAATAGGGCAGCAAACTTAGAATTTAGTTGGTTTTGGGGTATATAATTTTTTTTTTTAAAAATCTCTGATTTTAAGTAAACAGAATCTTAATATTAATATCTGAAGGTCACATAATAGATAAATAGAATTTAAAAATAAATAATTATTTTAATTTTAAAACTCAATTTTTTATGAATAATTTATTATGAATTGAAATTAAATGCAACAGAACTAAAAAAATAAGAAATTAAATGCAACAAAACTATAAAAAAAAATTAGATACATGTGAAAAGGATTTAATAATCAACTGTTAAAAAAAAATTGATTTTATTGGTTTTGAATATTTGATTTGATTATTAACATTATAAAAAGAGAGCCAACATACTCCAAACATATAATGAATTGAATTCATCATTGTTATTGTTGTTCCATTCTCTTGTTTGTTCTCCATACACAACTCAATGAGTTCTTTATCGGTAATGTATTTGGAGAATACTAAACAACCTCGTAAGCGACTTATAATTAAGTTTTCTTCTCAAAAGAATTATTCTCAAGGAGATATTAAGATGAAACCTTCTACATAAGCCAATTGTTACATGTTTTTGGCTTGACGCTAAAGATTCAACAACTAGTACGTCTCAACAAAACAACAACACAACAATCAATTCTGTCAATGATTCAAAACTCATCTTGTCTAAAGAAGTTGGTGTGCAAGTAATGAAGAATTCTTGTTCCAAGAAGATTATCAATGAAACAAGAAACCCAAGAACCGAAAATTGTTGCTTTAAGACTGATGGTGGTGAGATCATGAATGAAAAGAGAAAGAAGCCGACACAACATTACAAGAAGATGCAATGTTGGGTGATTTTGAAGAGGATGTTGATTGAAAGAGATAGTTGGCCTTTAAAAGACGTTCTTGATCTCAAGTTCTTGAAGGCTTTTCATGACAAGGATAATTTAGAGAACAAGTCTAAGTTGAAGACAATGGGTTTGAAGGATATCGAAGTCAAATTGCAACTCTATTCAATACCCGATGAATTTGCTAATGATATAAGATTTGCATTCTCTCAAAGAATGTTATTATACCCTCCTAGAAATGAGATTTATAAAATGTGAGACTATGAATGAATGCATGAATATGAACACTTTAGTAAATCATTAATATAATGTGAGACTAACTTATTAACGACAACATATTTGCACCATAACACGTTGAGTACAACCATTATAACAAGGTATCATATAATGGCCATTGCACACCATTTGAACAAGCACAACTATTATAATGACATATCACATAACATTTATTCTTCATACTTTAAATATGTTCAACACAACCATTATAAGAACATATCACATAACATTTATTTTTCACACTTTAAAGATGTTTAACACAACCATTGTAATAACATATCACAACATATTTATTTTCCACAATTTGATGAAAAATATTTCAGCATAGTATATATTTAATCTCACAAATTCCAGAATAAACACAATCATACATAGATATGATTAGAATGATGCCCTTATCGATATGAGTGTCGTTATTAAAATTCTCACGCGGTGGTCTTTGTTCCAAATATGTTACACTTGATGGGATGAATCACTAACTCCTTCTTGAATTCCTTTCTTATTTTCTCATAAACCATTTTTTCTATATCGCGAAGCGTTTTTGAATGGAAGGTGTTGGTTTTGTTTTTTCCTTTCTATAAGTAGAAGTGGGGAACATGGTATTTCAACTTAAGCAATGAAATTTGTTTTTAGCTGTTCCCGATTCATGTTTTTATTATTGTTATTATTATTATTGTTATTATTATTATTATTATTATTAATATTATTACCAAAAATTAAAATAATTCAATACAATAGAAATTATCACCAATAAATTATCTCTACTCCTATAAGGTAAATATAAAAATAAAATAAAATACCTGGATGTTACAAACAACCACCTTGGAAGGTCATTGTAAGACTTTTCCCAGTTATCATAAATTATTTGATAGCTTTGTTCTTTGTTATCCATGCCTTTCTATAGGTAATTGTGTAGTTGTATCGTTCCCGAATATGTACAATGATCACCTTCACTTTAATTGATGGATCAACTTTCAAAAACGACTTTATGCTTTTACATATGATATTAGAGTCAAGCTTGGTATAATCTTGTGGCATAGAGAAATTTGCACAATTGTGGGATCCCTTCAAACAATCAATCACCAATTGCTTACTTTTTTGGCTTAACGAAGCCTAACATTTGAAAAAGCATTGTGGATTCACACATTTAATCACATAACTGTATTGATCAGATTGCACTACACGGTAATTAAGGGAGTGTTTTATGTGATAATGCTTAATTGTAAGTTGACAATATGGTTGCTATTAAACTTTATTTCAATCTCAAGAGATGCAATCTAATGGAGGTGGTTCATTAGATGACATATCAAATTAGGAGGATTGGTATGCATAATCCAAGTTTAGATTACACATTTGGAATGGTGGATCGTATGTCGTTGCAATTACACGAGGTTCTGGCTCTAGATTGTCGCCATTGTCATCGTCCTCTTCATCATCATCCTCTTCGTCCTCGTCAAAGTATATTTCTTCTTCACTCTCCTCACTTATTTTTAATATTTTATTATATATTTTATACTAAGTTTCATTCTAAAATATAGTTTTATTATAATTCTTGTAAGTATAGGATTCATCTCATTCTAATATCTTCAAATATATTTTTATTCTTTGCTTATTATAGGATTCATCTCAAAATTTAAGATCACTTAGCCATAAACAGATTGCACCAAATTCTTTAATAATTCCATTGTTGAATCAAGTCGAGTTTGGTAATGTATCACAAATAGAAAGTTATAAAATAGACAATTCACTTATTACTACTTTAGTTGAAAGATGAAGACCTGAAACTCACGGTTCATCTTCCAACGAGTGAATGTACCATAACATTAGAAGATTTTGCATGCTACTTGGCTTACGTGTTGGGGTAAAGTAGTAACTAGATCAACTATTGTATCATGGACAAATGATTTTTTAGATTTGTTAGGAGTCATGCCACTTGAATCTCAAAGAAAATGGAATTTTATAAAATTAAAATGGCTAAGAGAAACATTTTCAATGTTAACTCCATAATCATCTAATGAAGAAATAATTATACATTATAGAGCATACATTTTAGAATTAATTTGCAACATATTAATGCTTGAGAAATCCCACAACAGAGTGCATATTATGTGGTTGCACTTGTTTAGAGATTTGCGAGAGATGGAAGAATTTAGTTGGGATTCAGCGTGCTTGGCAATATTTTATAGAGAATTGTGTCGTACATCTGAATTTGGTGTTATGTCGATTGGTGGATGTTCACATCTACTTCAAACGTGGACATGGTACCATATGTCATTTCTTGCACCAATAAGTAATCTTGAGCCTCATTTTCTATTCGCAAAGAGGTAAATGCCAAAAAAGTTAAATATTATATTTATGAAACTATTAATTAATTCACCAACATTCAAATTTATTTTCGTAGATATAGTGAAAATGGTATGAAATTTGGCGATACACCTTGTTATCATACTGCTGGATATCGATAAAAAATTGATTACATGACCGTTAACGATGTAATATATTAAAACATTACTTTATTTCTATTATTTTATTTTTCTAATGCATATATTACTAACAAACTTGTTATATATCAGTTTCTCTGGAGGCCATATTACGTCTAACATACGATCATCCAGAAAATAATTGGCTATGGAATGAATCTACATATTTGATTTGTTTCTACATAATAGAAATGCATCAAACCAATATAGTGAAACTACAATTTGGACTACCTCAAGAAATTCCACATCCTCTGAGGAACATGAGAAAGTATCATAAGGTAGATTTGCATAAACAAGTTGACTATAGTTGGGCATTATTCTATGAAAATGAGAACAAATAGTGAAATGAACGAGATAATCATATTCTTCATAGTCAACCTCTAAATGTTGAATTTAAATCAAGTTATAAATACATGATTTGGTTTTGTAAAAATTCTAAACGATTTATTTCTGGAGAGAACCAATTGGTTGATCCTCGTGTCAACCCACCCCAACTATAGTCAACATTTTTTTTAGACAACAAAATCAATGTTATTTACCAACACCTCTTGACACACACCACATCCTCATACTTTTACCCACACACCACATCAATCTCACGGGTTTATGCTAGAGGAACAATTTAATTTTGACAGCCAACAATTACATCAAGAAGACAATCGTCGACTAATCTTTGCATCAAGCGAAGAGGAATTGTTGTATAACACGTTCAACACTCGTCATAATACACCTAAGTCTTTTACCCAGTTACTGAGTAATATGTTTCAACAAAATTTTTAAATTCCAAGCTTTGGGAATGAATATACTCTATTGAATCAAATATCCAACTAGACTCAAAGTTGTAGTTCTTCTGCAGCACGAAGACGAAGATCAAGAAGAAAAAGAAGAACAAGAAACTCGTGATGTACCAAAACATCATCAAAATCCCGTACGTGTGAGAAAATCTCGACAATGTGGTACTGAATGTCATATTCGACATTAATTTTATCGTAATTTTTATAAAATTTGTGATGTTTTTTATGAATAAATTAAGTAATTTAAAATTTTATCGTAATTTAAAATTTTTATTTATGTATTTTTATGAATTACATTATTTATATGTATATATATATTATTTTTGTTATTTGAATAAAAATTAAAAATAATTTTTTTTTTTTAAATTCTTTAAGAAGTCATTATTTGAAATTTGAATTTTATTAAAAAGTCAGTCATTCTAAAAAGAGACTTATATCTTTAAAAAAAAATCAATATAAATTTAAAAATCGAGTTTTGGTAATATTTTTTTAGGAAAGGGATATTGAAAGAAAAGAAAAAAACCCAAAAATCATCTAACGTCATATTTACCCCCTAAGTCAAAGTTCGCTAAAGGTAAAGGTAAAGTCCGTTAAAGTTCGCTTGTTGTTCGTATTTTTGCATTAAAAGAGACAATGTCCACTTTCCACAGTTCCACCATTGTCCCACAATAGACGCAGAGCTGTCATTGTCCATGGTCTTAACTGATTAATTAACTTTCTCGTTTATACTTGCAACTATGCATGTAAACAAATACTATCATTATTAATAATTAATTAGTCAAATCAACCAATAAACAAAGCTTGTCAAAGTAAAGTAAACGCGACTGTACTCACATGTATTAAACAAGATAGATCTATCTACAAACCAAAACAGAAACAAAGAATCCTCAAGTTACAGAGATGACGTCATCATCATCCGGTAGAGCATTCCGTCTTCGTTGGGATGTATTCTTAAGTTTCAGAGGAGAAGACACACGCGAATGTTTCACGAAAAAACTGCACGAATCACTCAAAAGCCAAGGTATTCGTGCTTTCCTGGACGACGAAGGTTTACAGCGTGGGGACCATATATCACCCAGACTTATTGAAGCCATTGATGATTCCGCTGCTTCCATTGTTATTATCTCTCCTAACTACGCAAATTCTCATTGGTGCCTTGAAGAACTTGCGAAGATTTTCAAGCGTGGGAGGCTTGTTGTTCCTGTTTTCTACAAGGTTGATCCGTCTCATGTTCGGAAACAATCGGGTCCTTTTGAAGAAGGTTTTAAGGTTCTTGAAAAGCGGTTTGGGAATCAGGAAGGGAAGGTTTGGAGAGAAGCTATGTCTAAACTTGGTGGAATTGCTGGTTTGCTTTATGATGATAGGTCTACTTTCTCTCTCTTTCTCAATTTAACAATCACCAAGTTTTTAATACATGTTTAGTTCCACTTTTGAAGGAGCTAAAATAAATTAAGAAAGTATAAAATTCATTTTGAAGTCTTTGAGTGCTATTAAGTATAATTAATTTTTTCTCCATAATTGATTCTAGGTGAAGCTAGAATTTGTAGCTTTTCAAACTAAACATGATTTTTTACGGAAATTTATTGTTAAATTAATTTTTACTTAGAATATATATGAAGATAAATCACCTTACATTTAACTCACGTTTAACTAAAAATTAATTTTACAAAATCAATATATTTAAAATCAATTTTAGTCATTGAATTTTAGCCACGGCATAATCAAACACACATTTAATGGTAGTAGTTAAGAACTCTGAAGCACTTTTACATATAGCTATACCAGACACTGCACTGACATGAATCGATAATAATTTGAGATGATAGAACTGATTAAATGTAACTATAATTATACATGTCAAACACAAGACCAAACTTTAAATCTGAAGTGTCGGTGCAATATAGATCAGGAAGAAAATTTAACTATGAAACAGATACACGAATACCAAACGTTGACACTAACAAGTATACATCACTACTAATATATGAGAAAACAAAATGGATTAAATGCAATTACACACAACATGTGTATTCAGACAACAGACATGCCTTCCATTTGTAGTATCGGTAGTTATGATACTTACTACATAGGTTGGGAACAAAAATTGTTTAGTTTAAAACTATTGTTAAAATTATTTTAATAATAATATTTTAAAGTTTTTGATCAGTGGTGCTTACTGAGTATATAGTCTCAAGAATTCTTCTTTTGATTCTGCTACATTTTTTTGTTGTTGCTTAGTAATGGTGATGGAGAGCATGATAATTTGATACGCCTTTTGGTGCAAAGGGTTTTGAAGGAGTTAAGCAATACTCCAATGAATGTATCTGAGTATGCAGTGGGGATCAATGAACGTGTTGAGAAGGTGATGGATCTGTTAAAAGATCAATCCAACAGTGTCAATGTTTTGGGATTATATGGTATGGGTGGTGTTGGTAAGACTACACTTGCAAAGGCTCTTTTCAATAGTCTCGTCGGTCGTTTCGAGCGTCGATGTTTCCTTTCAAATGTGAGACAATTTTCATCTAAAGAGGATGGTTTGGTTTCTCTTCAAAGCAATATCATTAAACATCTTTCTCATGAAAAAAGGACTCATCAGAGTCCTATCATTGATGTTAATGCTGGTATTTCTGCTATCAAAAGAATAGTTAACGAAAATCGAGTTCTTCTAGTATTGGATGATGTTGATGATGTAAATCAGCTTGATGCTTTGATTGGTAAAAAGGAATGGTTTTGTAAAGGAAGTTGTATAATAATCACCACAAGAGATACAACTGTTTTGCCTAAGAGGCATGTCAATGATTTATATGAAGTTACAGAACTGTATCCTGAACAAGCTTTAGAGTTATTCAGTCACCATGCATTCAGTAAAAAGGTGCCACCACCAAATTTTCTGAATCTGTCAAAGCAAATTGTGTCTCTTACAGGGAAAATGCCATTGGCTTTAGAAGTGTTCGGTTCCTTTCTGTTTGGTAAAAGGAGGGTGGAGGAATGGGAGGATGCTGTTGAGAAGCTGAAAAGAATTCAGCCGGAGAATCTTCATGATGTGTTGAAGATAAGTTATGATGGGTTGGATGAACAAGAGAAGTGTATATTCCTTGATATTGCCTGTTTCTTTATTCAAACAAAGCGCGGTGATGTGATTGATGTGTTGAGAGGTTGTGGTTTTAGAGGAGAGATAGCTATGACAATCCTTGAAGAGAAATGCTTAATCAAAATAAGGGAAGACAGTACTCTTTGGATGCATGATCAAATTAGGGATATGGGAAGACAGATTGTTCTAGATGAAAACCATGTCGATCTTGGGATGCGTAGTAGATTGTGGGATCGTGTTGAAATCATGTCTGTTTTGAAGAGTAAGAAGGTAAAGATTCAAAAACATTGCAGAGCATATTTCTCACACAAATTACATCATGCATTACATTTACAGATGCATAGATCGGTTTATATAAAGAAAAAGAAAACCAAAGGGCCTTAGCAGCCATATAAGATACTTTAAGCTGCAAAGAGTTAAATATAATTAAACAAAAAGTGTCCAAAAACTTTCATTAATATTATATTCAAAAAGGGTGTCATTTTATGCTGGTGCTCTTGTGCAGCCAGCAGCAGATAGTGGAGAATGGACAAGAACAAATAAAATATAAGAAAACAGACAGAATTGAACTTTTAGACCAGATTTTAATAATGCAGAAACGAGAGACTAATTTATTATATATATCACTAACTTTGTTGGGTTTAGTGTTGTGCTAACGTGACCTCTTTTGGATAATATATGAAACTGCACGCTGTTGTCTATATAGATTATTAAAACAATTCTGGTATGGCAATTTTGATAAGCATACAAATACTTATATCTGTTTGAGTATTTTACTATTTTGAGTATTCCTTAGAAAACCACTACCTTTGTAGTTTCTGAACTTATATTCACTCTCAGTCACCTACTCTGAAAACTTTTTACAAAAAACTAATTATTTTAGTCCTTCAAAATAGTCCCTTTAAAAAGCAAATTAGGGACTAAAAGGGAATAATGTTTTTTTGGGACTAAACTTGAAAGATTATGATTTTATAGGTTCTAAAAACATGTTTAATTCTGTTTTTTGATGTAGGGAACAAGATGCATACAAGGAATTGTACTAGACTTTAAGGAAAGATCAAAAGAGCGGACTACTACAAGTTATTCTCATCCTCGTGCAGAGAAGTACAATGAGGTAGTACTTGATGCCAAATCATTTGAACCAATGGTTAACTTGAGATTGCTTCAGATCAATAATCTGAGTTTGGAAGGCAAGTATCTTCCAAATGAACTGAAGTGGCTACAATGGCGAGGATGTCCTTTAGAATCCATGCCTCTGGACATTTTGCCCCGAGAACTGACTGTCCTTGATCTCTCAAATGGCCAGAAAATTAAAAGCTTGTGTCGATCAAAAAGTCACACGGTACATGCTTAAGCTATATTATGCATCATCTAATTATGAATGCACAAACTTTAGTGATTGCAACCTATGAAGCAAAGACTCCGACACAAACACCTGATACGACATAGACACATCAACAATGTTGATGTCTAAAACATAGGATGCTTACACTGATACATATATTTATTAATGTATTTACTATCATTAAATAATATGAATATTATTTATAAAATATCTAAATTGAGAATCAATATATAAATTGTGCATCGAAATTGCTCATTTGTTTCATTAGAAAAATATTCTAAAACACAGTATGATAGTTTTTCACTTTTATTCATCCATCTACCACTGAAAAGTCAACCATTGTAACCAAATCTGGTGTATTTAACCGCCTCATTCGTCATCATTGATTGACACATTTTTAACCTCTGTAGATGTGGCTGAGATGTGGCCAATGGGTGTCTAAGATGTGTCGAAACAAAGAAAAAAATGTTTTATTTGGAAAACTTGTCTTCTAATCTCAGAAGTGTCCTTGCTTCATAGATTATGAATTATGACATTATCCACAATTATCTTTGCTAGCAGTAGCACACTTGTGAATAGGAACATATGTCAAACCACTTTTTGACACATCAAAGTTCCCTTCAAAATGATTTCCTAAAATACAATTGTTACAAATACTTCACAAGGTTCAAGATCCTCTCAATTTCTCAAAAGAAATGGAGGAATCCACTCCATTTATGAGAGGATAGATGCAAATGAGTTATTGGTGGAACCTCATTTTTAAATTAGTCTCACCAATATCTCTTTTCTTTTGAGAAACTGGAAGAACTATTCTAGGATTTTATCCATCCCACATTAACTACTCCTAATACTTACAAACAGGTAAAAAGGAAACAATAATACTTAAATTTTGAATTCCTAAATCCAACAATGGTAGTAGAACTTTTTCTCTCTTTTTCGTTTTCTCAATATTGCTAGCCTATATGAAAAACGTCACACTATCTCGAATGTATCATATAGAAGTTATTAATGTAGAGTATATTGAATTATATCTAAGGATTTATTTTCATATTCCTTTAAATTTCATGATTTTCTTATTTTCTTGTTATCATGTTCATGATTTCCTTATTTAATAATAGAATCTAGTACAAGAATATATATTAGTGGTCTTTTGCACACAACAAATACACCATTTCCTATCAAACAAATATCAGCTTCTGTTCCTTCTTTCTCCCTTCTATGTATGTAAAGGACTGGAAGTGAAACCTTAGGACCATTTGCTTTCCGAAAATATTTTTGTTTTCATTTCATAAAATTTGTTGTACATTTTATTCGTTAATAAAGAGGATAAGAGACGTTTGAAGTGAACAATTCTTTATATTTTTAGAAACAATGAAAATGTCAAAAAATGATTTTCATTATTTTCAAAAATGCATCTTCATTAACGAACATTTCAACTTATCTCCATAACAATAGTTTACTTTAAGAGCCTCTCGTTAAGATAAAATGAAGACACATTTTAGGAAATGAAAATAAGAAACGTTTACACAAAGTAATTGACCCATATTTTCAAATTCTAACAAATATAATATCTTATAACATAACATTACATTGTTTAGCAGGTACCAGAGAACCTAATGGTCATGAACCTCTCCAACTGCATCCAACTTGCTACAATTCCTGATTTATCTTGGTGTCTCCAGATAGAGAAGATAAATTTGGAAAACTGCATTAATCTAACAAGGATTCACGAATCAATTGGAAGTTTGACTACCTTGCGTAATCTGAATATGACGCGTTGTACAAACATCGTTGAACTTCCCAGTGATGTCTCGGGTCTGAAACATCTAGAGAGCCTCATTCTTTCTAGTTGCTCCAAGTTGAAAGCATTACCTGAAAACATAGGCATACTTAAGTCTCTGAAAGTACTTGCTGCTGATGAAACAACTATAGTAGAGCTTCCCCAATCCATTTTTCGCCTGACCAAACTCGAATCGCTTGTTTTAGACCGTTGCAAATATTTGAGAAGACTACCAGAATGCATTGGAAAGCTATGTTCTTTGCAAGAATTATCTCTTAATCAGTCAGGTTTACAAGAATTACCCAACACTATTGGATCCTTGAAAAACCTTGAGAAATTAAGTTTGATTTGGTGTGAATCTCTCACTCAAATGCCTGATTCCATAGGAAATCTCGTATCGTTGACAGAACTTTTGGCTTACCATAGTGGAATTAAAGAACTCCCTGCCACCATTGGTTCATTATCCTATATGAGCAAGTTATCAGTTGGAAAATGTAAACTTGTCAGTAAATTGCCTGACTCAATCAAAACTCTAGTTTCAATTATCGAACTCGAGTTAGATGGAACATCTATCAGATATCTACCAGATCAAATTGGAGAGATGAAACAACTTAGGAAACTTGAGATTGGAAATTGTAGTAATCTTGAATCTTTGCCAGAATCGATTGGCCACCTAGGATCTCTTACTACACTGAACATAGTCAATGGAGTTATCAAGGCATTGCCAGCGTCGATTGGATTACTAGACAATCTTGTTACCTTAAAATTGAGCAGATGCAGAATGCTCAGACATCTTCCAGCTTCTATAGGAAACCTGAAATCTTTATATCACTTAATGATGGAAGAAACAGCTATGCTAGACTTGCCTGAAAGTTTTGGTATGCTTTCAAGCTTGAGAACACTAAGAATGTCAAAGAAGCCTGATTTAGTTTCCACATTATCTGTGGAGAATCTTGGTTCTTTTGTGATACCATCTTCTTTCTGTAATCTGACCTTCCTACATGAGCTGGATGCGCGTGCCTGGAGATTATCCGGGAAAATTCCGGATAATTTTGAGAAGTTATCATTGTTAGAGACTTTAAATTTGGACCAAAACAATTTTCACAGCCTTCCTTCCAGCTTGAAAGGCCTTTCCGTTCTCAAGAAACTCTCACTGTCAAATTGTACGGAACTGATTTCTCTCCCCTCGCTTCCTTCGAGCTTGATTGATCTGAATGCTGATAATTGTTATGCACTACAAACTATACATGACATGTCAAATTTAGAGAGTTTGGAGGAGTTGAAACTCACAAATTGTGAGAAAGTGGTGGATATTCCAGGTCTTGAATGCTTGAAATCGTTGAGAAGGTTATTCCTAAGTGGTTGCAATGCATGTTCCTCCAATGCATGTCGAAGGCTTTCGAAGGTTGTTCTCTCCTCTTTGCCCATAAATCCTTATTCAATTAATTAATAAAATTAAGACAAATGAGAACTAAGGTGCCTTTATTTTGTGAAATTTTTATTTTTTAAAATTCGTGTTAACTTGTTAACAAAGAGGTCAAACACTATTAAGTGAACAATTACCTACATTTTTAGAAATAATGAAAATGTAAAAAATTGTTTTCATTATTGAAAAAGTCTTTATTAATCAGCATTTTATCTTATCTTCATAAGAATGGTTTACTTCAAGAGTCTTTCATCAAGGTAAAAGTAAAATGACACATTTTAGAAAATGAAAATAGATCCTAAATTAGCTGTTGTTGCTTAGTACTACTTGCAACTAAAGGTTTAATTTATGACAGGTTGCATTGAGAAATTTTCAGAACTTGAGCATGCCAGGAACCAAGTTACCAGAATGGTTTTCAGGAGAAACTGTAAGCTTTACCAAGCGAAAAAATCTTGAGCTAACAAGTGTAGTTGTAGGTGTTATTTTTTCAATTAACCATAAAAAAAGGGAAATTCAAATGCCTGGGGTGGTTGATGTTGAAGCAAAAGTTCTCAAACTAGGCAAACTTATCTTTAATTCAGTGCTAAACATAGGTGGAGTGCCAAGGACAGATGAAAAACACATACACTTGCGAAGGTTCCAAGATTACCATCCATTGGTATCCATTTTAAAAGATGCTGATACAGTTAGTGTGGCAAAGAGAAGTCCTTCTTCTGATGAGAGGTTAGAGTTGAAAAAATGTGGAATACATTTAATCTTTGAAGGGGATGATGATTATATGGGAGATGAAGAATCGTTGGACAAAGGCTTACAATCTGTCTCAGAAAGGTTGGCCAGGTTTTTCAACACTAGTGAATGTGTTAATGACACTCAGAGTGAAGATGAGTGTCAACATGAATTGGAGCAAAAAAAAGAAGAGCATGGAACTAGATTACGTCCTGTTAAAGGCAATTCCATTCTTCTCATCCTGTTTAATATATTCTTTGTGCTGTTGAGTTGGTTTTGGTTGAGGTATTTGTCAAGTGCTGAACGAAGAGATTGATACCTACTTCCTAGCTAGATTTGCTTATGATTGCTTTTTTTGTTTTGTTTTGTATATGATTACATGGACATGCACCAAATAATGCTTGATTAAAATACTTGTCCCTTTGGAATTACTATTCTTTCTGGCACATATGCTCTACCTTCTTATGGAAAATAATAATGTTTTCAGTAGTCATGGATTAACAATAAGTTAAACCGTTCTGGTTTGGAAATAAGAGTAGGAATAAATTTTTATTTCATTAAAGTGATTTTTATCACTCTCTAGGCCCCATAGTAATGAGTGATGCTCGGGTGGTTTTTTCATCATTATTATTTGTGTAGATTTGATGATATTCGTAATTATGGAATCATTTTCATAATTAAGTAGTTTAGTTGTATATTAGCCGTTATAATAAGATTTAAAACAACATATTATTTTGTATCAATATTATTTTAAGGAGATTTTTTCTATGGAAATAACACATTTTACCAATAAGAAATTATGAGTTTAACATAGTATCAAACTAAGTTGTGATCCAAATTAGATTTTTCTAATTTTCTGCGATCAAATCTTGACTTCCTCAATTTTTTTGTTTTTCTTCTTGAAATCATAGTTTCTTGTCGTCGTTAATTATAGTTTCCTTGTTGTTTCTGCTATGTTTTTTCTTGAAATCTTAATTCCTCGTTGACGACGATCGTAGTTATGTAGTTGATTCTTCATTCCCGTTCTACGTTGACGTTTCCTAAGTTTCCCTTGGCTTCATGTTCATCGACAAGCATGATATCCTTTTTGTTTGTCTCAATGGGAAAAACTACTTTACATGGGCATTTTAACTCTAGATTTTTGTCAAAACAAAATAGCTTTGGGGTAATGTCGATATAACTAATTATGCCTATAAGAAGATGTAGAAGGATGCATATGCCAAATTGGAAGACAAAGGTGCATAAGTCATGACATGGATCATAGGTTTTGTTGATCTAATATCGTTTTCAATGTCCGACCTTTTGCTATGGCAACAAAGATGTGGGACAACATGAAGAAAATATACAGCCAAGACAACACTGCTCGGCGGTTCCATCTTAAACATGAAATCACAATTATTCAATAGGAAAATCTTTCTATTTTAGAGTTTTAATCTTATTTTATTTATTTTTGGATTGAATTCACTAACATTGTCTATTAAGATTTGTCAAGTGAAGGGAAAATAACTCCGCAAAAAGTTCACAAGACTATTAAACATGATCAATTTTTGATGGAATTGAGATATAATTTTGAGGGACTAAGGTCCAATCTCATGAATTGAGCTACTTCCCTATCCTTGGGTACTTGTCTTAATGAGCTACTTCGTGAGGAACAACGTCTTTTCAGTCAAACAACCATTGAACAACAAAAGGTTCTTTCTCTCCTTGTGGCATACGTGGTACAAGGCTGACCTCGTGGGCGAGAGATGATTATTTCCAATGTTTCTGCTGCAAAGGACATGGACATTTTGTTTCCAGCTGTCCTAAAAAGTTCTGCAATTGCTGCAAAAAAGGATGGTCATATCATTAAAAAATGTTCAACCAGACCATCGAATAAAATTGCAACAACCTTCACTGCCTTTATTGGTCCTTCTACAACTCCAATTTCTATGAACCAAAATTCGCATTCCACCATTCCAACCTTAACCCCTGAAATAGTTCAACAAATCATCATTTCAGCCTTTTCTGGTTTGGGTATTTCAGGTAACATTTCTTCCCCTAATTCAACTTGGTATTTTGACTTCGGGGAATTTAGTCATGTGAACAATGTTGTTGCCTTTACCAATGTTACAAGTTACTCTGATAATCTCCAAATACAAACTGTTGATGGAAATAGTTTGCTTATAACAGAAATTGGTGATATTTCTTCATCTCTCACTAATGTTTATGTTTCCTCTAGTCTTACTAGTTATCTTATTTCAGTTGGTCAATTAGTTGACATTGATTGTAGAGTTGAATTCTAAAAATCTGGCAGTCTTGTGCAAGATCAATAATCAGGGAAGATGATTGCGGCGAAACCTAAAGTTGAATGTCTTTTTCCTCTTTATTCACTGTTGTTCCTGTGTTCTTTTATTCCTTTTATTTCTTGTAATTTTGCAACTGTTATTTCCAAACATGGCATAAGCGTCTTGATCACCCAAACTCAAATGTACTTCATGACTTGATGAAATATGTAGTTCTCAGCAATAAAAATTCCCCGTCTATTCATGCTATTCAATTTGATAACATTTCTTGTAAACTTCGTAAAAGTAAAATTCTACCATTTCCAATTCATCAAGCAAATTTGAATCAACCTTTTGACATGATCCATAATGATTTATGGGGAATAACACCTGTTATATTGTATGCTCGTTATAAGTACTTTATCACTTTTATTGATGACTATAGTCGTTTGACATGAGTTTATTTTTTGCGCTCTAAGGCTAAAGCATTTTCTGCATTTAAATTTTTTTCATGTCTACGTTCAGACTCAATTTTTTTCAACAATTAAAATTTTGCATTTTGACAATGGGGTGAATATACATCTTCTTTATTTTAGGATTTCTTGCAGACAAATGAAAATATATCACAAAAGTCATGCTCTTTTACACCTTAACAAAACGGGATAGCAGAAAGAAAAAATCACCATCTCCTCAATGTTGTTCGTACTCTTATGTTGGACTACCTTGTACCCTCTCGATTCTAGTGTGAAGCTCTCTCCAACAATGTCCATCTTATTAATTGGCTGCCTTCTGAAGCCTTAAACAACGACTCCTCGTTTTTAAGGCTATATGGACAACAACCATCTTATATCAATATTTAAACCTTTGGTTGTGTCTGTTATCTCCATCTTCAGTCCTAAGAACGCACCAAGCTCACAACTCAACCTGTTAAATGTGTTTTTCTCGGTTACTCAGACCACCAAAAAGGTTTTATATGCTATGGTCCTAATCTCAATAGGATTCGAGTTTCTAGAAATGTTATTTTTCAAGAGGGTGCATTTTTTTTTTTTGCTAACCAAGATACTCATTCTCCTACATCCACATATGTTTTGCCTTTGTTTTATAATAATTTTATAGGAGAACCAACACCTAAGCCCCATTTGGTGTACCAAATACGTCCAACACCTCCATGACCTCCTCTCGATCATTCTCTGACTGTTGATTTGGTACTGAAACAAGAACCAACAGCTTTACAGCGCAATACTCGCGCTCGTAATTCTCCGAAAAAGTATGATTCATCTTCACATTTATCTTTGACAACAACTTTAGCTTTTGTTTATATCTTTTCCTCATATAAACAGGTTATGGAGCATAAATATTGGCAATACGCTATAGAGGCTAACACTAAAAGAGAATCAAACATGGGATGTTGTTCCTTGTCCCTTATTTGTTAAACCTCTTAGTAGTAAATTTATATTCACTACAAAGCTTTGTTCAGATAGATCCATAGATTGCTACAAGGCTTAGCTAATGGTTCTTAAAAATAAGCAAGAACTTGACCTCGATTATGATGAGACATTTGTACTTGTAGTCAAAATGACTTTAGTTTTCAATATTATAGCCACTGCTGCATCTAAATCTTGGAAATACACCAACTAGATGTTAAGAACACCTTTCTTCATGGTGACCTAAAGGAGGAAGTTTACATCAAACATCCTACGGGTATGACATCCACTTTACCTAATTATGTTTGCAAACTAAAACATTCTTTGAATGGGTTATAACATACACCAAATGTGTGGTTTGAGAAGTTTATAATAGTACTTCTTAACTTTTCATTCATCCAAAGCAACTATGATCCATCTATATTTACACAATGAACATCAAAACGAATTATGATAATTCATGTTTATGTGGATGACATTGTCATCATCGGTTAAGATCAAGAGCAATCAATACATTTCAACAATTGTTGCATTCCACTTTCCACATGGAAGATCTTGCGAAGCTCACTTCTTGGTCTAATTCATCTAGTTGATCTTACCAACATCGCTGTTGTTGAAACTCCCATGGAAGTTAATGTCAAGTTAAGTTGGGATGAAGGTGAACTCTTTACACATCGCACTTATATCGGAAGTTGATTGGTAGTCTTATTTATCTTACTATTACAAGACCCAATATCTCTTTTATTGTCCACATAGTCAATAAATTCATGCAAAATGCTAGACATTTGCATCTTTCAACTGTACGCTGAATCATCAAATACCTCATGTCTCATCATCGATTCAATTGGCTGATGTCATCACGAAATCATTGACAATTGGCTGATGGCATCACGAAATCATTGACACGTCAATGACATAATTTTCTAATCAACAAATTGATGCTTGTATACTCAATCACATAAATTTGAGGAGGATGTCAATGATATTGATAATTTTCATAATCATTAATTGTACAAATTTGATAATAATTATAATTATATAATTATTGTCGTAATTAATTAGTCTAGCCGTAGCCGTTATAGTAAGATTTAAAACTACATATCATTATGTATCAACATTATTTAAAAAAGAATTTTCTAATGAAAATGACACATTTTAATAACAAACTTTAAACTCAACATTTTATTTTTTGTTTCCTTCTCCTTCTTGTTTGTTTTGTTTTTTTTTTTTTGTTTTTTTCTCTTTTTGGTTTTGACCGTGAATTCTCTAGAATTTTATGCACTTGTTGAGAATGTAACGCCCAAACTTAATTAAGATGTAAAAAAAAATTAAAAAGTTCTAAACTTATTTTAATTTTTAATATTTAAATATACAAGCATCTTGATATGATCAATGTTAAATAATACACAATCAATTTTAGTGATAAATAGAACTTTTCTTAGATGGCTGACAAATAATCTGAATATCACCAGCGATGCATCGTCCCAAACCTGTAACTTTTTTTATTTTAATTTTTGTAAACTTTTTTTATTTTAATTTTTGTAAACTTTTTTTTAGTGTAGTGTTTTCTCTAACACTTCATGCATTGTTTCCCGGTCAGCCTCTCTGTATCATTCACTCCCTTGATCCTTTTTTCCTAGCTCTTTCTTTCTTTTTTATTATGTACTAGTGGAACAATAATGTGGATCCTAAAACTTTAGACTTCAAACATGTAACTATTTGGTCCAACTGCGGGGTTTGACCACTGATCAGTGAAAATTTAAACAAATAGAATGGAAATTGGGTTCTATTATGGATGAGTTTCTATTGAACCATAATAATAGAAACTGTAGCAATTAATGGTTTACGTGGTACGATTTTAATTTTGAGACAACAATAACTTTGTTGTTATATGATTATTGATAACACAACGACCTTAATTGAAAACATGAATATTCAAGGTTAGAGTCTAAATGAGAATCACTATTATATCTCTTACGTGAGATTCTCTTCCTTCCTCTATCGTTGCATCCTATCAGAATGTGAACTATCTTGAGATTTCCGCCTTGAATCATTGTGCTTCCTATTAATATATGAGTACTTACATCCAAATCCTTTTGTGTTTTCCTTGAATTACTTTTTAGCAGAACTTGAAAGTCGTCTTTTTTTAAGCTCGAATGGAGTTGGAAATAGAGGTTTAGTGAACAACAATGGTGTGGCAGCGGAAGTAGTTGAATAATTTATAAAAAATTCATAACATAGAGAAAATTGACTAAAATTGAAATTAGATATTCTAATTTTAGTTTTTTTTAATTAAGTAAATAAAATTTTATTTTTCCCTAAAAAGTTGTTTTATTTAATTAAAAAAATTCTTTTTAATAAAAAATTAAGTAATATAAAATAATTTCCATATGTCATACCAAGTCATTAAAAAGTCTATCCTATTATGTGACATCACCCAAAAATAAAAATAAAAATAGGTAGCAATTGTAAAATAAAAAATAAAGAGTCAAAATCGTTCGTTTAAATTAGAGATCAAAGTCGCACAATTGATAAATTAAAAAAACTAAAAATATAATTATTAAACTATCACAATTTGATATTTTGGCCAAACAACTTTTGAAAACTAAGCTCACATATGTTAAATACACTAAAAAAAAAACTAACTTATTTCACTTAATTTTACATGCTAGAAAGCAATAACCAGGTAAATTACCGAGATAGTGGGGGCTTATGAGCATTTCACAAAAATCATTTTTGCAATTCAGAGCTTGGATAGACATTAAACTAACTTTCAGAAATTACACCTAATACCCTATATCTTTTGCATTTTCACCACCTGAAATTTTCTTTTTGCACCATTGACCCAAAGTCTGAAACCACTCACATTAACGCATTTCTCTCTAACCTTAAATCCTTTCTTCTCCTCTCTCCCGCGCCTGTTTTCCGTTAAACTCAACCACGAAGTCCCTCCTGCGGTCACGCCACCGTCGATCTCGATTGACACAGCAAGGTATATTTCTCATATTTAGAGTTTTGTGATTTTAGGATTTTTTAAATTGGTATTTTTTATTTGACTATAATTATATTAAATTAATTTGTTGACTGATTATGAACTTACGACTATTAGTAATATATATGTGTTGTGAAATTATTGTTAAGGTTTTTTATTTGTTTAAAATTGAGGATATTGTCCTGTTAATCTGTGACAGAACCTGCGTTTTTTTTCTATCCTCTAGAGGAGATAATAGTTTTCTGTCAAAATTCAGCAACAGCGGGTGAGGTCTTACTTGATTGTTGGATGCAAACCTAATTTTGGGTGTTTCAAAAATCAGTTTAGTATCTTGGAGTTATATCAGACAATCGGTTGTATGAACTTTGTTATAGTTGGCTAATCTTTGCATTACTTGTGCATGGATTAGTGGTATTAATTCATGTTTCTTGAGTTTCACAGTGGTATTAATTCAGAGAAATAATTGTTAACTTGTGTTTCTTGTTGTGGTTATTTGTTGGTGGCTGCTGAATGTTTTGAGGCAACTGTTTTTCTTGAAGAATCTTCTCCCATTGAACCCTTTGGAATCTAGAAAACACATCGATTTCTGTTTTTTTTTAAGGTGCTTGTATAGAAAGGGTAGATGCTTTGAGGCAGCTGTTTTTCTTGAAGAAACTAAAAGAACCCTAAAAACAATTAAAACTCAAAGAACAACTCAGCAGCTTCATCAGCTTTTCCGTTGTATCAGAAACAAGTTGGAGTCGATAATTTTTTTTTTTTACCGGAAAACGCAGCTGGATTTGATTGTCAGCAGTTATGGTTTGCCTTTTTTCTTCCTAGTTGTGTCTGTATAAAGCTAGTTGTTCTGTTGCTAGGATTAGTTCTCATTCGAGGTGTGATCTAAAATTTTATGGTCTTGTGTCCTCTTTGAGGTGATTTTTCGATGGTTGAGTTTTATTTTCGTTGATTCAATTGCACTTATTGAATCCTGTTTATGTTTATCAACATTGATGAAGATTGTTAATCTTTGTGCCATGGTTTGATTTTTACATAATAGTACTACTAACAATTTGGTTCTTTAATCTTGTATTGTGATAATAACATTTGATAATCTCTGGTTGTGTGGACTTACCATGTTTCACCAATCGATGTAATTTCATTATCTGTTATTCTTTGCAGTATGAAGATACCTTTGATCTAAATGTACACTTTTTGACGAACGGATAGTGCAATTAAAATATAATGTATCCTACCATTTGTTGGATGCACCAAAAGATTTGACGCATTAGAGAAATTGGTAGATTTGATCCTGCAGGCTCAACTGAAATCATATA
Organism: Cicer judaicum; assembly: GCA_037974835.1. Taxonomy (NCBI): domain Eukaryota; kingdom Viridiplantae; phylum Streptophyta; class Magnoliopsida; order Fabales; family Fabaceae; genus Cicer; species Cicer judaicum. The sequence goes on from JBBPBS010001080.1 coordinate 4,657,303, forward strand.
AACTATTGTAATGGTTGGTAGTAATTATTCCCCTCCTCGTCCCAAATGGAGAAAAGTAGCATATGGCGGTATGCAACCTGGATATGATGACAATCATACCGATGAAACTTTCCTTGAAGGAATGGTCATGAATGCCAGTGTTGTAAAAAGAGACATGTTAAAGGTCATGCTTGACTCGGTTTCCATTTCAGAATATTTATGCATTGTTGCTCTTGTTGTCTTGGTCTGGACTTACACACTTTCGTCAGCTCTTGATGAAAATTCTCTCTTGTTAATCGATATAAGTCTTCTTGTTTCAGGCTTTTTAATTCTCCTCTTCACTCAAGATATGCTTTCACTTAGTCTTCTCCTACATTATGCCCTCAATATCTCATTTTTCATAATTGGGCTATATGTTTTGGCTCCCATCTACCAAACTCTTACAAGGTCCATAAGCTCAGATTCTATTTGGGCAGTAACTGTATCACTTCTCGTACTTCATCTTTTCTTGCACGACTATTCAGAATCCACTGTCAAAGCTCCTGGGGTCCTGAAGAATCCTGCATTAACCAGTTGTATATCCGTAAATGCTTCTGTTGTCGCCTCAGTTTTTATTGCTTCTCGTCTACCATCAAGACTACATGTATTTGCCATCATGTTGTTCTCGTTGCAGGTTTTCCTTTTTGCTCCACTGGTAACATACTGTATTAAAAAATATTCCTTTTGGTTACACCTATGCTTTTCTATTAGTTTGATGGCCTTGACCTTAAGTTTTGTGTTCATGCTGCATCGCTTGTTATTTGTGCTGCTACTTAGTTTGTTGGTTTTTGTCAACTTGGTATGCCCTTATTGGCTTATAAGGATTCAGGAATACAAGTTTGAGATCAATGGACCTTGGGATGAGGCTAAGCTTTGTTTTGATATTACAGACTGAAATCAGAACTTGGTTGTTGAGAAATTGGAGTACCTTATGTTTAGGCTGCAGTATAGTTTACTCACTACTTGGTACTTTGTACTTTGTACTCATGCTTTAGAATGATAAGCAATTATGGTTTTAGAATATTTAGGTACCATGGGTGTACATTTAGAATTTAAGAATCTGGTTGATTTGAAAAAACTAAACCATTTTGTTTTTAATTTTAATTATTGTATTGTTGACTTATTTTTTAAAATGTAAAAAATAGTATGACATTTTTGTGATTGAAATTAGAATCAAGAAATGTTTTTTCAAATCAAATAGGTGCCGTGAGTTCATAGTTGTGTAGCCAAATATTGTAAATTTGAGTGTCATTCAATGTTGGCACATTCAAATCAAATAGTTTTTAATATATTGAAGTCTTTAACAGTTAAACAATGTGGACAAGGAGAGAACACTAATCAATGCCAACTTTTTCTGAGTTTTTAAGAGATCCTTCATTGCCTTTTCTTTGAAAACATGAAAAGTTGGCATGTGTAACGAACTCGGAACACGTAAGGCAAAACAAGGCAACTCTTTTAGAGGAAATTTTCCTCCATAAGAAATCTACAAAAGATAAAAGGTTCACTTTGCTTTATATTCGTGTTGCCATTTCGTTCATTTAAGTATATACATATAGCATCTGATTCATAACAGAATTGCTTCTTCTAACAAACTCGAGGCACTAAAAGAAAGAACACAGTTTGACGAAAAAGAGTACAAATCCTTGAATATCACAAAAACCTTGAGGCTCAAGATGAAACTAACATGTTCTGAAGGTATAGTCTAGCGGTTGTGTTGAGAAGGAGTTAAATAAAAGAGATCCAGACATTCAGGGTTCATAAATCTTTGATGCTAATTATTTCCTCCTTCGTGACTAATTACTAACATAAAACCTTTGCCCTATTAAAAAGCAAGAGATGAGATATGTGAGGTTTGGTAACAGGGATTTACGACAGACCACTGCCGCGAAGCTGTTAGTTCACCCAGGAGAAGAGAAGTCGAGTAGTTATAGACGGTGATAAGAATGGTGGTGTGAATGGGAGCGACCAACCATAACAATGGTTCTCTAATTCTATAGTTCACCCCTTTATATTTGGTATACCAAATTTGTTGTGATACATTGTATATTAGTTCTGTTGGAGTCTTGAGACTCAATTCGGCTAACAAACTATTTATATACACACAGTTCGGTTTATAGTTTTTCCTTAATTGACTACTTCTGTTCAAACAGAGTTCAATTGGATTCAATCCTTTGATTTCTATTGAACAACTCTACTAATTTGTTAGAGCCAGTCCTTAACAAGAGTACCCAGTAACATTACTTAAAAGTACACATTTTGTTCAGGAAAGAAGCCATCCGTTGTAGCTAATCTTTTCAATATCAAAACGATCACCCATAGAGCTTATTGAACTTAAGAAACAATTAGAAGACTTAATAATTAAATAGTTCATCAAGTCTAGTGTGTCAGTTTGAGGTGCATGAGATTATGTGTAGACAATAGGCAGCTCAATCAGGTAACAATTAAAAATAAATATTCACTTCCTAGAATATATTACCTTCTTGATCAACTTAGAAGCGTCTCTATATTTTCAAAAATCAATTTAAGATCAGGATGGCATCAAATTAAAGTCAAGTCTGAGGACATTTCGAAGACAACCTATAGGATCCGCTATGGACACTACAAGTATTTGGTAATATCATTTGGTTTAACCAATGCTCTAGGTATATTCATGGACTATATGTCTTAAATTTAGAAGGAATAATATTCTTTTCTTTTTTTATTATTATGAGGTCACTGGACCTATATATATACATGAGCCTGCAGCTTATTTTAGGAAATATGAACAGCTAATTCTAAAGAAACAGATCCCTGTGATTATAGGATTGATCCTAAATACATAAACCTAATAATAGCAAGATACAACTGTTACAGAAATACAGCAAATATAAAACTTTCTAAAATACATAAGGAGAATCACGGTTTTGACACTCCCCCTCAAGCTGGTGAATAGGTGTTTTCCATTCCCAGCTTGGATATAATTCCTTCAAAGTTAATGCAGTTCAGCCCCTTGGTGAGTATGTCTGCAAGTTGATTCTGAGTGGATACATATGGTGTGCAAATCATGCCACTGTCTAGTTTTTCCTTGATAAAGTGTCTGTCAACCTCTATATGTTTAGTTCTATCATGCTGCACCGGGTTGTGGGCTATACTAATTGCAGATTTATTGTCACAATATAACCTCATAGGTTCATCCCACCTTATCTTCAAGTCTTCCAATATAATCTTCAGCCATAGAAGTTCACATATTACATGGGCCATTGCTCGAAATTCTGCTTCAACACTCGATCTAGCTACTACACTCTGTTTTTTGCTCTTCCAAGTCACTAGATTTCCACCAAGGAAGGTGCAGTATCCAGTAGTTGATCTCCTATCTACCACTGACCCTGCGTAGTCCGCATCCGTATATGCTTCAAGACTTACACTCTTGTTTCGTTTGAACAAAATCCCTCTTCCTAGGGTCCCTTTCAAATACTGGACAATTCTAAGAGCAGCTTGTAAATGTGCTTCCTTTGGTTGGTGCATAAACTGGCTGACTAGACTTACAGCAAAAGCAACGTTTGGTCCAGTATGAGATAAGTAAATAAGCCTGCCCACAAGTCTTTGATACATTTCCTTGTCCACGGCAATAACCTCCTCCGCACTTCCCAACTTTATATTTGGGTCAACTGGAGTACTTGATGGTCTGCAGGTTGTCTTCCCTGTTTCTTTAAGCAAGTCAGTAATATATTTTTGTTGAGATATGAAGATTCCTTTCTTGGAATGGGCAACTTCAATTCCCTGAAAATATTTAAGTCTCACTAATGTCTTGATCTCGAATTCCATGGCAAGGCATTTACTTAGCACTTGCTGCTCCTTTTTGTCATCCCCACTAACTATAATATCATCTACATACGCCAATAAAATTGTTACTCCCCTGAAGCTGAATGTTTGATAAATAATGTGTGATCCCATTGGCTCTATTTGTAGCCTAGACCTGTCATAACTTAGGCAAATCTTCCAAACCATGCTCTTGGGGATTGTTTCAACCCATATAGAGCATTTCTTAGCTTGCAAACAATTTCAGCAACCTGTCCATTGTAACCAGGGGGCAACTCCATGTATATTTCTTCTCCAAGGTCTCCATGTAAAAATGCATTCTTCACATCAAACTACTGCAGGTCCCAATCATGATTTGCTGCTAATGACAATATTACTCTGACCGTGTTCATCTTAGCAACCGGGGCAAATGTCTCCAAGTAATCAACTCCATAGGTTTGAGTGAAGCCTTTGGCCACTAATCTTGCCTTGTAACGTTCAATGGTCCCATCAGCCCTGTATTTAACTGTATATACCCACTTGCATCCTACTGGTTTTTTTTCCAATTGGTAGGGTGACAAGTAATGCTTCAGATACAGAGGAAGGTGTGTGTGTGGAGTTGAGGTTTGTGAGAAAAGTTTTATGAGTAGGTGAGAATTTTTCAAAGGTTAAGAAATTTTATAGTGGGTAAAGTGGTTGTTGGGTGCATGTTCTAGTTCTCTTTCTAAGGGCAATGGGTAGGTCTAGATTGTGGTCCATCTGTGCTTCTAGATTTTCAGAAACAAACTCATTAGAATCATTGGAGTTTATAGGATTCGAAGGTGTTACCTCATGCAGTGATGATGGGTTGGATTCTTGGACATTGCCAGATTCTATAATGGCCTTTTCTCTGCTTGAATATACCAGATTTTTCCACCATTAGGTGTAGGCCTTGCTGTTAGTTCAGGTGTAGGTCCTGCTGTTGGTTCAGGTGCAGGTCCTACTGTTGGTTCAGGTGCAGGTTCTGTTCTTCTCTCAATTTCAGGGACAACAATGCCATTTGTCCCAATTTCAGGTCCAAATGTCATATTTGGAAGCATGAGAGTCTCATCTTCCTCTCGTACATTCTCCCCCTGAAGATGAGGCTATTTGAAGTAGCTTTCTTGTTCGTTGAAGGTGTTGACACATAAAATCTTTTTGATAGGGGGTGAAAACATTTGTATCCCTTTTGTGTGGTAGAGTACCCTAAGAATACACATTTGACAGCCCTAGGGTCCAATTTTCCCCTTTCATTACTATGAACATGCACAAAGGATACACACCCAAATATTCTAGGTTGGAGTTTATTTGTAGGATCCAAGTGTGGGTAAAATGAGGATAGGACTTCCATGGGACTTTTTGAGTCTAAGATTTTAGTGGGTAACCTATTGATTAGGTAGGTGGCAGTAAGAAGAGCTTCCCCCTAAAATCTCTTAGGAACATTGTTTTGAAAAAGTAGAGCTCTAGTTTGATTTAATAGGTACCCATTTTTTCTTTATGCAATCCCATTCTGTTGGGGTGTGTTCACACATGAGGACTCATGGATTATCCCTTCCTTTTGGCAAAAAGAGTTTAGTGCAACGTTAAAGTAGTCCTTAGCATTACCAGACCTAATTCTTTTGATACCGGCCCCAAATTGATTTTTAATCATTGAGACAAACTGAAAAAACACGGAGCTAACTTCAGATTTTTGTTTCAATAGAAAAACGCAAGTCACTCGGGTACAATCATCTATGAAGGTTAAAAACCATTTATCACTTGAGATATTAGGAACATAAGCAGGACCCCATACATCAGTGTGAACAAGAAAGAAAGGGAAAGGACTCATCTTATTGCTAATGGGAAAAGGTAGACGCTTGTGTTTAGCAAGCTCACACACCTCACAATGGAGATTCTCCACATTTAAATTTTTAAACAAGGAAGGGAAAAGCACTTTTACAACTCGAAATGAAGGGTGTCCTAGCCGGCAATGGTATAGTTGAGCCTTCTCTTTATTGGTCATGGTAGATTCAGATATGAGGGAGCGGCTCTTGGTAGGCAGATTAGGATCGTCCATGTAGTATAGGCCATTCCATTCTCTAGCATGTCCAATCGTCCTCCCCGAGTTCTTGTCCTGCAGTATACAAGAGTTGCTATGAAAAACATTACATGAGAGATCTTTTGTGAGTTTTTGTATAGAAATCAGATTGGTGGACAGTTTAGGGACATGAATGACATTTTTTAATGTTATGGATGGGCTTATTTGGACATCTCCTTGTCTTACTACAATTATAAGGGTTCCATCTGCTGTGGAAATTTTCTTGTTGCTAGGACATGGGGAATATGTGGAGAAGTATTTGGGTAGAGGGGTCATATGGTCAGTGGCTCCAGAGTCTAATATCCAGTAATGTGTAAATGGTGTATCTGAAACATTAAGCCCAAAAGAAAGTGGAAACTTACCAGAATATGTTAAGGAGCATGTACTTGTGGGCTTCTCCAATTTACTATGGAATGATCTTACCCGTTCTATCTCTTCATGATTCAGCTGGACAGATTCTTCACTTTGTCCATTAGCAATGTGTGCTTTCCCTTGCCCTCCTTTTTTAGGAGGGCCTCCTTTCGGCCCCCATTTTCAGCTTGGGGGTTTTCCATGTAATTTCCAGCACTTCTCTCTTGTGTGGCGCGGCTTATTATAGTGGGTACACCAGACCTCCATGTGTTTTTTCTCCATATTTGGAACCCCACTTTTCCTCTAGTTAGCAACCATGATTGTTCCTCCTTTAGCTATCATTGTGGAGCTTTCAATGGTTGAGGTCTCCAGCATCAGTCATCTCTTGCTTTCTTCACTCCGGATAATGGCTACCACTTCATTAAGCCCAGGGACTTTCTCTTTTCCCAGGATTTGGATTCGGACCTGGTCATATTCAGGATTCATGCCTACCAAAAAATCATAGACTCTATCTTGTTCAATATACTCCTTAAGGATTGTTGAGTCTTCTGAACACTTTGCTTTTATAACTCGATAGTGGTCCAATTCCATACATAGAGACTTGAGTTGATTGACATATTTTGTAACTGATTTGTTTCCCTGTTTGGCAGCCATGGTTTTTACCTTTACATCATAAATTTGAGCAATATCCTTGGCCTTAGAATAAGTTTGTTCTACTGCCTCCCAAATTTCATTTGCTGATTTAAGGAACATGCAGGTATCACTGATTTCTGGGACCATTGAATTCCGTAGCCACGCCATGATCATGGAGTCTTCTTCGTCCCATGATTTGAACTTGGGATCTGTTTCATCAGGTGCATTATCAGTCAGGTGACTGACCTTTCCTTTTCCTTTCCAGATGGTCCTAATGAGTTGAGACCATTTGAGATAATTCTTCCCGTTTAACCGATAAGCAAAATGAACATTCTGCAATTCTCCAACAGTCTGGGGTCTGTCCGCAATTTTCAGAATAGGATTCATGACCTCAGCCATGACCAGGTGCAATCAAGGTAGAGAGGGTTGCGCTGCAATGAATGCTGCAACAATGTTTAAAGGTAGTGCAATAATGAAGGCTGCAACTTAGGGTTTATAGGCATGGTCAGAGGCTCCCAAGGATCAGGAGCTCTAATACCATCTTAAATTTAGAAGGAATAATATTCCTTTTTTTATTATTATGAGGTTACTGTACCTATATAGATACATAATCCTGCAGCTTATTTTAGGAAATATGGACAACTGATTCTAAGGAAACAGATCCCTGTGATTATGGGATTGATCCTAAATACATAAATCTAATAATAGCAAGATACAACTGTTACAGAAATACAACAAATATAAAACTTCCTAAAATACATAAGGAGAATCACTATTTTGACAATATGAAAAGAACTTTTAGGCCAATTTTGGACAAGTTTGTTGTGGTGTTTATAGATGATATTCTCTTATGTTCTAGGAGTTTTCAAGAGTATGAAGAACATCTTAAAATTGTACTACAAATATCCTTAGAGATAAAAAAGTTGTTTGCTTAGCCAGAGAATTATGTTAATTAAGGGAAGTGAAGTTCTTTGGTCATGTGATATCACAAGAAGGAATGTATGTAGACCTAAGTAAAGTAGAAGCCATTCTTAGTTGGAAACAACCAAAGACCAACCAATGGAAATTCAGATTTTTCTCAATTTAGTGGGATATTATAGGAGATTAATTTGTGGATTCTCTCAATTAGTCCTGCCTTTAACCAAGTTGACCCTAAAGGTCATCCTTTTGTATGGGATGAGATGTGTGAACAGAGTTTTTAGGAACTCAAACAAAGATTGACCTTTACCCCGGTGTTGGTTATACCTAACCCTATTGAGAAATTTGAAGTTTACAATCATGCTTCGGGGAAGGGACTAGGGAGTGTTCTGATGCAAAAAAAAAAAAAAAAAGTTGTAGCCTATGCCTCATGGCAACTGAAATCACATGAAGAAAGTTATTCAACCCATGACCTAGAGCTAGTTGCCATATTGTCTGCTTTGACATTATGGAGACGTTACCTTTATGGAGCAAAGTTTGAAGTTTCCAGTGACCATAAAAGTTGGAAAGTCCTCTTTGATTAAAATAAGCTTAATATGAGGTAACAAAAGTGGATGAAATTCCTAAAAATTTATGACTTTGAATTGGAATATACCCTGAGTAAAGTGAATATTGTAACAGATGCTTTGAGTAGGAAATCACTACATGTATATTTCAAGATGGTCCATGAGGTTGGATTGTTAGAGGAGTTTCGTGACCTAAACCTATATGTAGGTTTAAGGGACTAATGCATATTTTAAGTAAAATAATCATCACTAGTGAATTTAAGGATCAAATCTGAAATGCTCAAAATTCATATATAGACCTGCAAGCTCAAAAATAAGTTCATGGCTTCTCAAAATATAAGAAAGGAATCATTCTCTTTCAAGAGAGAATTTTCATTCCTAAGGATGAGAACCTTAAGAGTGTAGTGTTAGATGAATCACATAAGAGTAGTTTCTCTACCAATATATACCAAAGTCTAAAACAAATATATTGGTGGCTGGTCATGAAATAAGATATAGGCGATTTTGTCTCCAAGTGGTTGGTGAGTCAATAAGGTAAGATCGAACATAAAAAACCCTATAGTTTACTTCAACCATTACAAACCCCCGAATACAAATGGGAGAACATCTCCATGGACTTCGTGATGGGTTTACCTAAAACTCAAGCCAATTTTGATTATATTTGGGTTATTATAGATAGATTGACCAAGTCAACTCATTTTCTACCGGTTTAATTCATCTACCGTTCGGGTCAGTTAGCTAGACTCTACCTTCAAAAGATAGTAAAGTTACACAATGTACGTATTTCCTTTATATTAGATAGGGATCTTAGATTCACCTATAAGTTTTGGGCATCTTTTTATCAATCTTTAGGAACTAAGTTATGTCTTAGTAAAACCTATTGTCCATAAACAGATGATCAATCTGAAAGAACCATTCAAATCTTAGAGGATATGTTAAGGACATGTATTGGAAGAGAAAGGTTTTTGGGATAAATTTCTATGGTTGATAAGTTTGCCTACAATAATAGTTATCATTTTTAGTATAAATATTACACCTTTTGAGTCCCTTTACGATTATGAGTGTAGAACTCTCTTATATTGGTTTGAGATGAGATAGAGAAGTCTTTTGGCCCTGAGTCGTTCTAAGAAACCATATAAAGAATCAAATCTATTAGAGAAAACTTGTTAACAACTCAAAGTTGACAAAAGAGGTATGCCGATAGAAGAATGAGAGCCATTGAGTTTTAAGAAAGGGAACATGTTTTCCTTAAGGTCATTCCTACCATAGACATTGGTAAGGAAATTCGGGCTAAAAAGATTAATCCTCATTTTATTGGTCTATTTTGAATACTTGAGAGAGTTGGACCATTATTTCCTAACCTCCATAATTGTCAAATCTTCATAATGTCTTTCATGCGTCACAACTCCGAAAATATGTTTATGACTCTACTCATGTGTTGAAAGTAGAAACAGTGCAATTAAAGACAAATTTGACATTTAAATCTAGACCGGTATATATTATTGATCACAACTTAAAGATCTTGTGGGAAGGATAAATACTTGATGAGTTAACATGGAAATTAGAGGCTGAGCTTAAAGGTGAGTTTCCATATCTTTTTGTTCGAGGTAGACATGTTTACAATTTTGAGGACAAAAATTTTAAATAGAGTTAGAATTACATTTAATAATTTGGTTTGTAATATTAACTATTTAATTAGTTTTTGTGTGTGCATATTTATTTAATTTAAGAATATAAAAAAAATTATTTAGTGAATCATCTAAAGGATAATAACAAATTGTAACCGATTTAGTGTTCATTTATTTTATGTTTTAAGAGTGAAGTTTTTATTTTCAATTTTAATTATAATTTCTTTTTACATTCACACTTAAACATATGTTAGTCATAAAAACAAAGATCCACTATTAGAAAAAAATGTTTAATTGTATTTTTGGTCTCTTCTATTTTAGTTGAATCACGAAAATAATTCCTCCATTTTATTTATCTTCAGTTTAGGTTTCCAAATAGAATTTTAGTCCATAATTTGATGAAGTGTTATTTTTTTAAGCCACACTACACTATTTACAATCATAGATTTCATGTACAATTGTTGTACCACGACATCTTAAAGTATGGTGTGACTTAAATAAGCGCAAAAAAAATAATATTTTATCAAGTTTTGGACCAAAATTTTGTTTGGAAGACCAAAACTGAGAAGAAATAAAATGAAGAGACTATTTTTATAATTCAGCTAAAATAGAAGAATCAAAACTACAATTAAACTTAAAAAAAAAAAAAAGATTCACTCACTTTTTTAATCATCTATCACACGACGCACACACCCACCAATTTTCACCTTCTTCTTTTATTTCGGCTCCTTTCTTTAGGTGGTTGAATATCATCTAAATGGATCCATCACTACAACATACATAATAACCTTTCATTTAATTTTCTTTTTTTATTCATAATCAATTCGATATATAAGAAAATTCATGGTCTAAGAATTGAACTAAATTGAATTACATTAATGTGTGGTTCATTCCTTCAAAATCACTTTCATAAACTGGTTATTTTTCGAATTAATTTCAACTTAATTTTGAATTAATTTAAAGTTAATTTATAAATATAAATCAGTTTAATATTTTGAATTAGTTTTAATTAAAATCATTTTCGAACCAATTTTTCTGGTGAATTTTTAAAATTAGTTTTTACTGTGAATTTTTAAAAAAAAAATTGTTGATTGAAAGAACAATAAGTGGATTGATAAAATCCAAATAGATGTAGCTATTTATTTACTAATTTCATGTGTAAATATTTTCGTAACTAAAGAACATAACATTTTAATATTTAGCGAATGAATACAGTGTTAATTGAACTTAGCATTCTCAAATGAATTGTTATATTTGAATTTCTTCTAGAAATTAAGTCTCATTGAGATTTCCATCTCAATAGTTTGTTTTCTATGTTTTCAGTTAAACATGTTTGACGTTTCAAGAATCATTAGAGAATGATAATATCTATATAATCTATTTCTTTTGGCATAATATTTTTGTGAAAATATCTTTTATACATAAAAAATATAAGAGAATTAAATATCTTGTAATTTATACCTCTATGTTAATTCATGTGTTTAATACTATGTAAATATTTTTACATGCTATTATTACTTTCGGTCAATATGAATAAAATGCTATCATAAATATACAATGTTATATTTTTGCGTCCCTAGTTGAAGAATATTTTAATTTAATTTTGTTTTAATACAATGTTAAAGAAATCTAAAATATAATGACATTGTTTTTTCACCTATATCTCAAGAAATATGAAAGTAGATTATGAGAAGTTGTCAAGAAGTTTATGGTTAAAATAAAAGTATTTTGGTTCAATACACAAATTATTTGAATACTGCTCTATTGCAAATATTTTAAACCGCCAAAGTTTAGGAATGGAAGTGTCAACTTTCTCTTTATTATTTAATGATATTCGTATGAAATTGACTAAATAACAAAAATCTCAATTCTAACAGCATGCAACTCACCTGATAAATAAAACATATATTATTGACATGATATACCACCCTTTTCAGGTTATGTTTTTTTCATCGACATGATATACCACCCTTTTCAATTATGCCGGTTAAGAATGTTATCGTCATACATCACGAAAAGATAAAGAAAATTACTTAATTTTTTGGGTGAACCATAACAAAGTAAAATGTGCTCAGAAAATCGAATTGACATAAATTTAAACACAGTCCAACATTACAGGTATTATAAATAGTAAATCCACTACAAATAAAAAGTACTGAACTCATCGAATCAACAATTAAAAAAAAAAACTCATAAGTTCTACATTTCACAAAAATGACTATCAAATTACTAAATATCGTGAAATGTACATCTGAGAAACCTGCTCTAATTCCTCAAAAAGAATAAAAACACAATTATGTTACATGAAAATGTCCAAATATTTCATATGGTACATTCTACTTTTACAGAATTGCTATGGCTGGCTCTCAATGGAAAACCAAAACTATGTAATGTACAATCATCCTACTCCAAACTATTTTTGCTGCTCAGTCTTGGGCCGTGATCTCATGCTAGCTCGTCTTGCAACATCCCATGCCTTTGGTGGAGCATATACACCAAGCTGTGCAGCGAAAAAAGACTCATAACCAGGTGAATCAAAAGCAAATCCGGTGTGCTTTGATATCTCTTGTGGGAGCTGAGATATGGCGTAGCTCCTAGCCTCAGTTGGTGTAAGCTGGTTCCCTATCTCAAGCAGCTGTGCCCTACCAGTGTTGTCAATCTCATGTCTATGCATTTCTTGAACAATCTGATAATCATAGGGGAAGAACCATCTTTGAACCCTGTAACAAGATGAAGCAAAATGAATATAAGAGCAAGCGCACTCCCAAAAACAGGAGGAAGAATCAACAAAGAGCTCAGCAGTTTATCATTGTATAATGTACAACAGCAACAAAATCTAAGCCTTTCACTAAGTGAGAAAAGCTACATCAATTAATGGATCTCATAATACTTTCATATTTTAAATCTAAATATAAATTATTTGGCTCTCATTTGTCTTCGTAGTTTTATCTTTCTCTACCTCTAACTAATAGATTATAACCTATCTAGTCATCCTACTTATTGGCACTTCTATATTCTTTTCTGTACATGATGAACCGACCATTATAGTTGTGTTGTAAAGCTTTTTGTTCATCATTATTAACTATAATAGATAAGCTATCTGTTGCAACTACACATGGAAATATTAAAAGTCTCACTTAAGTTCAGTATTCACCTGTCCATAAACAATAAGTTTTACCTTCATGCAAACACGTGCTGAGTACCATGAGATACAATATTGAAGCAAATATTTTTATCAGCAAAACAATATAGTAAAAAAAATGATTGTATCTGGAAAAAGAACCTTTTCTTAACAGTTAGACATTCAGAACATGGCCCAACTGTGATATTTAAATAAAAAACAGCTTTATTTATCTTTATGTATCTTGTTCTTTTGGGTTCTGTAACTAAACTCACGCAGCATTGTTATTAGCAAACTGTCATCGCCATCAATATCATACAGAGACAAAAATATAAGAATCCTTCAAATCTGAATCTTACCCTTGATAAACAAAATCACAGAAAAGTGCAGCAACAGGAACAAGTAGTAGTGTGATGTAGAAATAGACAGTACTCATCAAGACATATATGACAAAATAAATATTCTCCTGCAGACAAATTAAAAAGAACTTAAGTTATCAATATTTTTAAGGGCGAAGTGCCAAAGTTTACTTTCAACACACTACACATACAAAAAAAGTGAGGGTGGGAATTCACCTGTCGATCATAAGGAGTAGTGATCCCTGAATATATAAAAATAAAAATGAACCAAGCTAATATGCTTCCACCAACACTAATGTAATGCCATCTCGTGATCGAATTGCAAATCATAAGTAATCTCAAGTTGACAGTTAATACAACACAAGTGAAGGCCATTGTACTGACATCCCAGAGTCCAAATATCTTTCCCTCCGAGTTTTTAGCACTTAAGTTTGTCGTACTCACAAAATAGAAGAAAATTAGAGACTGGTATACAGAAAAAAAGGCCCATATAGCCACAACTTTCCATTTGAAGAAGACATTTTTTATTCCCTCCATGTATAATTCAGGATACTTCTTGGATAGAGATGCACTAACATCCTGGTAAAGGCACAAGTAACGAATCAAGAGATGTCATTCATGAAGAAAGTGTGTTGTAAAAAGTGAAGCACAAGGCAACGGAAAGAAGAAAATGATGCATGTTTCCTAAGCAAAAGTGAAGCACAAGAAAACCTGAAATCAGAAATTGTTGGAAAGAATATGCTACCTGGTCAAATAGTCCAACAATGATCACAGGCAGTGCCGTGAAAATAACGTTATATAAAGACTGGAACCAATCATCATAGAACCTTTGACCAGAAAATCCAGTTTGAAAAGTAAACCAAAACTGAGTAAGAGTAAACGTGAGATTCTTGTAAAAGAAGTATATCACCACCTGCAATAACCGAACAACCACTTTTCAAGTGTGTAATAAATAAAATGTTATGCAAGTCCATACAATGTCAACTAGTTTATAAAAACATCACACCTTGCATATTCGCAGATATGACCAGCGGCCATGAACAAGAAGCAAATCTTCAAGGTAACGAAACTGTGCAATGGCAAAATCACTAGCCATCACAGCTTGCATTCCCTCCATTCCACTAATGCCAACACCAACATGAGCAGCTTGAATCATGCTTACATCATTGGCTCCATCACCAATACTAAGGGTTATTTTCTTTGCACCTTTCTTGACCATACTCGTGACCTGTAAGCAGAAATAGTGAATGGATATTGGTAACATTTCATAAGCCCAACAGAACCAAATCCTACTAGGCAGTGACTTCCAACACTCCTAACTTGATCATAAATTGAATAAAAACTAGATTTTTTGAAAATTGAAGCATTAATTTTACACAAACAAGAAAAAAAATGTAAAAGCAACCACTCAATAACAAGTTATTAACATACTGCGTGAGTTTTACCTGTGCTTTCTGTAAAGGAGAAACTCGGCAGCAAACAACAGCATGACAATTCAAACTAAGATTTAGCAGCATCACCCGTAAACTTGGATCCAATGCATACATTAAACACTTTCCATCAATTACAAGTGCTAACTTTGGTCCAGATACAGTGTGAAAAAAGCTCTGTGCTTCCTCAAGGCATTTCTTCAGCTCTCTTTTCACTTCTTCTTTAATAAATCGTGCAATTTCCACTTGGTCACCCTAAAATTAACAGAATATAAATTGTGTTCAGAATACCTAAAAAATGAGCAAAACATGGAAGAAAATGTGCAGCTTACCCTGTCTTCAACTTCTCTAATTGCATTAGTTTCTGAACTGATAACAAATCGCTTCATCTCATTGTTTATCAAATTGCATGCTGTAGCAAGAGGGGTGGAAACATGATTTAAAATGATAGCTCAACTTTAGGGTAAAAAAATATATCATATTTAAAAAGTTAAAAAACAAAGCCCAAAATTCAAACAGACTCACCATAAGCTATGTTGATTGCTGTTTCAATTTTGTCCCCTGTAAGAACCCAAATTTTAATACCAGCTCTTTGAAGAGTTTCTATGCATGCTGGTACTCCCTCTTGAAGCTTGTCTTCTATTGCAGTGCTACCAATTAAAATGAGATCAGTTTCTATGAGTTCTGCCACCTGTATTATTTCTTAAGGCGTGAGTAAGCATAAAATTATTCAAATTAGTAACTGTACAAAGAAGCATGAACATGTACACAAGTTTTGATTACTTGTGATTTAGCTCAAAGCTTCAGAATTTATCACTGACAATTATTTCTAGTTTCATTCAATATGTAGTTCTAAGAAGGAAACCACTGGAATAAAAAAATATGATTGCGATATGCATTAGAACTATTTCCCTCCACTGAAGCTAGCTTCATTGGAGAAAATAATCACAGTATAGTTCAACTAAGGAAACTCTGTTTTGTAATTATTGAGGGGTCCAAGTTGCAATTGCAAGATACGTACATTATGGCTAAAAAAATCAATAAATCCCTTGAGCAAGCATAGAGCTAATTTCCTTCTATTGGTAACAAAATTTGCACCTCTAAGTGCTCAAAAAATGTCTAATCATGTATTGAATATTGATCCAAGTTTAAGAGTTGTGCAAATGAATTGGAGTCTGACTTGTGAGGCCGTTTTATTAGAACTGGGTCCCAAAGATAAGTATAAAGCTCAAATTCAAAATAACAGCACAGCTGCTTCTTTTCAATCTTGATATTTAAAATCCAATGAGGTTAGAACTGGACTGGAAAAAGTAAACAAGCCACATAATTGATAAACTACTGCAGAGAAACTATCATCAAAAGAATAGTTCCTAGTAGATTTAACTACTTAATAATATAATTATTCCAAAAATATAAACTATTTGATACTATATAGGGACAGAAAAGTTTCCATGTTATGATAAACTGCACCTCGTCTAATTTCTTTTCACGGTCATGTAGAGAAGACTTGGCCTGGATAAACCTCTCATTCCAGCTTTCGTAAACATCAGGATGCAATTCTCTGTAAGCCAGGCATAATGTACGTAGTCCAGCAGATCCAAATTGCTCCAAATACTCCCTGGTGATTTTCTTGATATCGTTGTTACAATCAGCCAGTCTCTCATAGATTACATTATCAGCACCCTGAAAAGAATGTTCTTCAGAAGATATCATCCTGACCAAACCCAAAAACCTTGTAAATGATGTGGAAAAGCCTCGAGAAACTATTACCTTACAGTATAGTACAAGCCTTCCATCTGGATAACGACATACAACTGACTGGCGCTTCCTTGTACTATAAACAGAACAAAGATTACAAGTATTGTCAGAAGAAAAAGTTAAGACCTTAAAACTTAGTACCAGTTGAAGGGACGATTACCTATTAAACTCCAGCACATTGAGAATCTCATAGGATATATCTTGAACTTTGCCCATCTTCTCAACATGAGATTCACGAACATATATCATTGTAGGTGTGCGCCTGAAAGAATCTTCCATATTAGCATCAACTCGAATAGAAAAAATCTCAATCTAGCAGCTCTATAGTTGAAATACTAGTAGACGAAAATAGATATGTAGGGTTTTATAGTAGTCAAGCACTCATGCGGCCATTGCTTCTCAAACAATAGCTCGATTCAGACCCAGCCCATAGATCGTAGCACAGATTAAACTCCATTGTGAAATGTGAATAAAGAAATTTTGTTATAACGAAATGATGGCCTAAATAAGGAGGAAGAAAAGATAAACTTCGAAGATAAATAAATTTAATAGAAACATGTAAGATATCCTGGAAAGTTCAATCAATTTGTCTAATAAAAAGCATAAGATCAGAAATCATCAATAGGTCCTGGCTATAGTTTTTCATATATTAGGACGAAGGGAAAGAAAGAATCAACGAAACAGAAAACAAATCTCCAAGAACTCTATTTATTCACAGCAAGCTCTGCGATAAAAAAGAATTCTGCTATACAATTCGGACAAGTCAGTTTTATTATAAAAGAATCAAGACATCCATCTTACTATTAGAATCCCTCCATTTATATCTGCACAAATTGTATGAATTATCTTCCATTACTTCAAAGAATCAAGACAGCCCTCTACTATTAGAACCCCTCCATTTACTCCCTCCGTCCCTTTTCACAACCAGATCATGAAACTACCTTTAATGTATCATTGATCAGTGTAATGTGTACCTCGCAAGACCAACATACACCTTGAATTTCTCCAATATCTCACAGGTTTCGAATATCAGAGATTGAAATTTTTCTAAAAACTCTTCACAAGATGAATTAAACAATAGGGACCAAGAATCTCCTACTTCGGGTATTCAAGAGAAATGGGTCCTCCCACCCAATCTATACTTCAAATCAAACAAATCATTTTATATATACAGTCATCTCCTTTTTCGTAACTAGTTGTTTCAACTATGATACTAACAAAGACTCACCCACTTTGGGTCAGCTAACGCACTTCCTCTTAGTGACCATTTTACTTCTCTACTTGGTGATATACATATTGAGTGACAAAAAATTCACTGAGCTGCTTACACAGAAACCTGGAATAATCAAAATTTTGATCGAGAGCTAGCACGAACCAATTAATTTGTCATGTGATGTTCCCAACAAATTATGTTTGAGGATTACTAGTTTAACAATTTTCTTTCAACGCCAAGAAACCAAAAGCCATGAAGCCAGCATAATCTAAAGGCTCAGTTTTTCTCTCTATTTCCCTTTCTATTGGCTCAATTCGCAATATAGAGAGAACAGAAATTTGAGTTCTAATAATGGAAGTAAGTCACTAAATGAGTATGACACAAGATTTTATTTTATGCAATGCCTCTTTTGACGCATAAGAACTTGATGCCACAATTGGACATAAATGTGGATGTCTACAGTCCAATGATAATTTATAATTATGTAAAAGACATGAGATCCATGATCAGAATGAACATCTATAATTTATAGGACAGGTTGAGATTGAAAATTTGGACAAAGGATCTACACCCTCTTAAAAGGAGGAAACCGCCAATGAGTTTGTAGGTTTAGCCCAACTATCGCCAGCCCAAGTCTTCAAGACTTTGTTGCAATGTTAATGTTGGAGGTTCAATCCTTAAGCATGCCCACCTTTCTCCCTCTCCACTGCCTAGGTTCTTGAATGCATTGTTACCAGGAAAATTAGAAACATAATCAAGAAGTTTGAACTTTGAACCTGTAGAAGAAGAAACCAAAGTGCTTTGCAGCAATAACCAAAGCAGCCTCATCAGGTGACGCAGCTTGATATTTTATCTTTTCAGGGGACTTCTCATCACCCTCCGGAAGTACAGTATGGCATATAGCAAGACATCTGAAGAATTCCTACACACACATAAAAAAAGGGCTATTACTTTCTCTTAAATAATATTTAATAACATACTAAACCATGGTTCCGAATTGCACAATCTGAATTCATGGTATGAGCATAATGTAATGAGAGAGTAACATGATTAAATAATGTGAAACAACATTTTCTGAAAATTGGAGCATCTAGATTGTGCCAAATGTATTTGAAAATTAGGCATATCAGTATAGGACCTAATTATTACCTAGGACTAGAAAGCACAGATACGACACAGACATACATATGATATGATACAGATAGGATAAAAATTATAAAACATGACACTGTCAGTATAATATAGATACAATTTGATGGTTGTGCATATAATATGAAATAGATACAACTCAAACAAGGATTAAAATTATAGAACATGACAGCGCGATAGTACAATACACAAAAATAGAATAAAATAAAATCATATACAGTTATAGAAAATTCCAGACTTTTAAGTATCCAACTCAGTCATACAAGGTTTTGTATGGAACTCATGACAGATGGATTTTTTTTTAATAATCAAAGTGGCACTAATAGCCATTTTACAACTGTCCCTCAGGGATTTGAACTCGGTATCTTGAAGTTACAAGATTAAGCTCTTATCACTGAGCTAACACCTCAAGTATCATGACAGATGGTTATAGACACAGTTGTACAATTTCTAGGAACAATGCGAACGAATAACTTATTCATCACATGCAACAAGCAAGCACAGATAGAATGACCCAACAAGCAAGCCAATTGATCTCCCACTAAAGAATATATATTAAGAAAAGTAGATGATGTATATAAGAACCATTTTACTCAGAAATAATTAAACTTACAAACCAAAATCTCAAGACTAGGTTGAAAGATAAAACAAACTGATACCATAAATGCAATATAAAGTAAAGTTATTTACTTTGCAGGCATCAGGATTGGGCTCATTCCTCCAAGCTCCTCTCATAAGCCTAGCATCATCAAAATTAAAACCCTTCTCTTGCACAGCATTGGGTGATTTATTTTCCTGTAAAGCAATAATATGACATAATTGTGCTATTTCATTATAGGTAAGCTACTTTTATACAATGCACAAGAGTATTACCTCAATCTTCATGCCATTGCGCTCTGCTATTCCCTTCTCAATTTCGGTCACACCATTTCCATAGACCTCTGCTCCAATTGAACACTTGAAGAACTCCATTAAGTTTCTTGTTAGGGTTCCAGTTTTGTCAGAGAAAATGTATTCCACCTAATAAATCAGTAATTCTGTATTAACATGGAAATATGACAAGAACAGCAAAACAATATATATTTCATATTTCAATCATACAAACTCATATCTACCAGAAATGTATGTATTACATGAGATGCCACTAAATATTTTTTCAATTTATAATTGAAAGCGATAAAAAAATTGGTGAAGAGAACAAACAACTAAGCACTAGAGCTTATATAAAATAATACAAGACTCGAAATACTAATTAAATAGGAAAACATATAATAATAATAATAATAATAATAATCATAAAATAATAATAATAATCATAAATAACAACAGTAATAATAATAATAATAATAATAACTAACATGAAAAACTAATTTTGTGAGATAAATTAATATAGACTAACATAACTTCAGGTTATATCATAAGATACTTTCAAATCTTCTAAGGCTCCCCCTCAAGCAAAGGCTTACAGAGCTATTAACTTGTGACATACACACCATTAAAGAAAAGGAAGTATAATCAAACATAACTGATTGATGCAGCCAGGTATATTCTCTGGTTACGGCAATGGAGGTGCTGGACAACATGGTTGAGTAAAGAGAAAAAAAGAAGACACAGCAAGGCTATAAAAGCATGATAAATGACACAACGGTGCCCTAAATTTTCTTTCCAAAAAAGTCAGATCTGAGGCAAGGAGTGGCTGCTGACCATCATGGTGCAAGCAGCTTCTGGAGACAAGTCTCCACAAATTTCTACCATGCGCAGCGGAGAAGGCAAGAGTGAAAGACTAGCAGCAGAATGAAAACACGCGGTATGTTGGTCAAACCTGAGCTTTGGATCTTGTAGACCATTGCCCAGTATTTCAAATGACTGGTTTTGTTGGAAAAGTCACCCGAAAGTTTTGTAACAAAAATAGTAAGAAAATGCCAAAAAGTTAAGGGGGAAAAAGGCAACAGGGAATGGAGAATAGAAACTGAAAGAGACCACTTGACAGACAAGAGAATCTGAACACACCAGTGAGAAAACGCAGAAAAGGAGAGATTTTGAGCACATGCCGGAAGGATGATGGGGCAAAAGATAACTTCAAAACACACTGGAAGGATGACGCAACGAAGGAGAGCTTTAAAATATGCCAGAAAGATGATGCAGCAGAGGATAGATTTAGATCATGCTAAAAAGATGACAAACCAAAAGAGAGCTTCAAAGCACGCCGAACAGATGATATGACAAAAAAAAGCTTCAGGACAAGTGAAAAGGATAACAGATCAGACAAGAGAGTTCCAACACATTCGAAGGATGACAACAGAGGAGTGATTCGAAAAATGTTGAAAGGATGACACATTCTTAAAACCATCTAAAAGAAAACATGGAAGAGAGAAAATATTGGAATGCGTGTATGACGAAAAAAACATAGTTCTCAAATTTTAATAGTTTCATACTTTAGGGATCTCAATAGCAAAATAGTAACCTAATAGGTTATGGAGGATGGTTCCGCTCTGATACCATGTTAAAGTTCTAGGATTTTAGATAAATAGGGAAAAGAAAGAATAAAGACTCGGAATTATCAATGTGTTTTGACCTAACAGTTGATTTAGTGATACAAAAAAACTAAGCACTAGCCTTATTTATACTAATACAAGACTCAAATTCCTAATTATATATGGAAACAATCATAATAAAGTAATATGGAAACTAATCTTAAGAGACGCTTTAAAATAAAAACTAAAACTGCAAGATAACTTAAGATACATTAACATAATATAAAAATATCATAAGATATTTTCTTATCTTCTAACGGCATCAGGACAGCAGAAGAATCACATATTCACAATTATCCAAGTTTCTGAGTTTGGACTACAACTTAGGATACTATTTACTACTACAATAGATGATGGTTTACTCTATCAAAATCTCCTTGCAACAATTTTGACCTAGAAGATGTTATCCCATATCCAGATGGTGAAAGGGAGAACTTTTGGATGAAACAGTTTTTTTTCTTTATTTCGTCGCACCATAGACACAACAGTCATCTGCGGTAATAATGGACATCTGTTCTAATTTTTTCAAGGATGATGATCAATGAGGTAGGGTTAAAAATCTTAAATTTTGATTCTATTATTTTTAGATATTTGGTAGGAGATGAATGGATGAAGGAGAAAGACTAGCATATTTTGTTTTAGATTTTTTTTGTAATGAAACAAATTGATCAATTTAGATGCATAAATAAAATTTTCATTCTCAATTTACATATTATATAAGTTGTGTTCATATTTTATTTAATTATAGTAAAAAATATAAATATGATGCAAATGTATGTGCATCAGTGTCAGTGCTATGTTTTATACATTAGCAGTGTCAACGTGCCCAGCATCTGTGTTAGAGTTGGTGTGTCGTAGAATGGGAGTACAAAAGTAATAAGGGAAAACAAGTAAATTATGATATTGATTGGGTAAAGGGTTTTTTGAAAGGATTGTTTCAGACATAAAGTGGGAAACTTGGTGGAGAACCATTCACAATATTAAACCACTTTTATTATAGGTTTCTTAAAAGGCCCTTCTTATTTTTTTAGAAGTCTTTCTTTATATTGATTTCTTCATTTATTTCTTATTTGTTTGTGTTAGGATCCTTTCATTTAGCAAGAAATAATTTCTAGAGGAATGGCGTAAAAACAGATTCAAGCAAATAAAGATTGCAAACAAATGAAAGGTTTCTTATTGGTATATTGAGATTGAAAGAGAAGATACAAAAAGTTTACAATGAATAAGATAACCTTGCACTCAAGGCTACACCCCCAAGGGAGCACTCTCCCCTCACTAGAGCATTATTTAGTTTACAACTTTCATAAAATGAATTCCTACACTCTCCTAAAGGGAGGTTAATCCTATTTATAAGCCATAGGATTAACAACCATTATAACATAAATTCTAACGAACTTAACTAAACTAACCCCTAACTAATTTCTTAACTCCAATCCTAACAAACTCCCATTTATTCTAGGACCTAATAGTTTTCCTTTTTAATTATCCACCATTTTGATATTTTGTACTCTCACTTTCACTCTCTACCTTTTGCATCAAGAATAATAATTTTATGTCAACAAGCAAAACATGCTGTAGCTACTAACCTGTCCAAGTTCTTCATTCAGATTTGAAGTTCTGGCCAATGCGGGTGTATTGGATTCATTGTGGTACATGCACAAATCCTTGTTGATAAATTGAGTAGACTGAATAAATTTTATCATCTGATACAATAACCCAAATAAATAACATTTTCTTTTTACAAAGAAAGACATGGAATTTTTTAAGTATATAAATACAAATGACTGAGACACAAACCTCTATTGACACGTAAAGTGAAATTGGGATGATTGTTGAATATAGTGTAATAAGGGTAAACATAGTCAGAAGAAAAACCTGACAACAGAAGACTCAAAATTAACAATTGAGTTAAGAGGAAAAGAATGAACAGAGATGGCTAGTTATCTTTACAGAGAAAGTACACATTACCAGAAATCTGTTTTGTGGGTTGAACTGTGCTGAGCCTTCCTCTGATGAATCAAGATGTAAGTAAAAATATTTTTTGTTCACGAAGACAGCACTGAAAGTCACAGATTCCAATAATATCATTCAGAAATGTATGCAACTGGTACTCCGTAAGGGATTACCTCATTTGGTCAAAATTTAAAGTTTTCTAATAAACCATCATCATATAACTAAACTAAAATATAAAAAGCATATATTCCTCAACTTCCCACTCTGTAATAACAGTTTTTTTTACTAATTTTAGTTATTATGACAGACTCATTATTATTAATTTTTTTAATAAAACTTGCGGTGCTGTGATTAGAATTGTTCATGAACTGAGTACTTAATAAAGTTATAATAGACTCATAATCATTAATTATTTTTGCATCTTAATTAAAAATAAAATTGCAAGTTGAGGACATGTCGTGTAGTGTCCATCAAAACACTGCATTGATAATAACAGTAATAAAAACAAAAAAAATCTAATTCAGAGTTCAGACAAAACAAATTCCAGCCCTTCCTAGTACTGCCTAAACAGTAAACATATAGCCCATAAACATTAGCAACAGATTAGAAGTGGTCCAGCAAACACATTATTTAGCTCACATACCTGCCTATGGCTCCAATAAAACACATCATAAAGAGAGTTGCAAACAGAGCAAGTATGAGCTTGTCAAGTTTCCTCTCTAATGTACTTCTTTTGGAAGGAACATTCATTGAGTTCATCATCACCTGCAATGTCATTCAAAATTCTGAAACGCTAGAACATACAGCAGTAAAACGTTGTGCAACAAGAATGTGAAATATCACAGAAACATCTTGAAAATGAAAATACAAACCAAGTTATTTTTCCCAGCTCAGTCTATGAACCTAAGTTAATCCACATTTACAGAAGTACTCGGACAAACAGAACAGAAATCATCACATTCAACACCAACCAATTAGTAAGAAACTGAAGTGAAGTAAAACCTGTAAGTCTGTAACTGGTGGTGACATTGTAGGGTCTATTTGGTTTGTTTTCTGTTTACATTTTCAGTAGATGTTTCTATAATTACATGAATACTTGTAATTATTTAGCTTCCTGTTGTCAAATTTTGTCTAAGAAACAATGAAAGATCCATGAACATACAAAGAAAGAAAAACTGCCACAACAGGGAGAAAAAACAAAATGTCCAGAAAGAGTAAATACAAACCAAGTTAATCCACATTTGCTAAAGAACTAACACAAACAATAAACCAATCAACATATTCAACACCAAAAGTTTGACGGGGTATGGAAGTGGAAAATAATCGTGTGACCAATGATGTCCTTATTTAAGGAGGCCACAACCATGTTTTCATTTGTTTCCTTTTATTATTTTGTGAAGGAAACAGTCGGAAAAAAGGAAATTTGTCACTGTTCAATTATGAAAACAGGAAACTGAACAAAAATTGTTTTCTTACACTTATTAAGTGAAAAGTATATCAGCTGAAAAGGAGAACAGTAACCAAACACTCCTTGTGTTGCCATTTTCTATAAACATGGAAATAAATGCATTTCGATCAAAATACAAAATAGAAGTGATTTTTCAGTGTATTCTTTTTTCAATCATCCCTGCCATACTCCCTTTGGAATGAATTATAAGAAAAAATTAGCTCATAAATACAAGCAAAAGTTAACACATATTAGCATATTTAATGATATTATCTCTAAAATGACACTCATTTAATTTAACTTTTGTATTCAATGAACCAATCTCATCTTGAAGGGTAATTAGGTAATGGAAACAATTTTTAAATTGATATTATGTGATTAAATACTGGTCGTAATACATGTGATTTGGTCAACGTTTACAAATAAATCATTATGGAGGGAGTATTAGCATAACAAGTGGAAAATAACAGCGCATTTCAACAATCAATGCATTACTAGAATTAATAACAAATTTTACCTTCGTTTCGGGTCCTGTAAAAATAACAACCCCAACAATATACTCTGTATTTCTGAGACTGCATCCCTGAAAACGCAGAGATTCAATAAAGTAATGCCAGCTCAATTTCATAAATAACGTACAGAAATCAGAAGCATCTATAAATGATGTAGTACTGCAATATAAAGCAACAATTATGGCTAGTTTATGAATAATACACAATGCCACAACAACAAAACACACAAACAGCATTTGGAGAGAAAAAATAGCATACTCGCAACAGAATCTGGTTTGGACTGAGAGGAAGTGTTTGCTTCTGAATCAAAAGGTTTCCAGTAAAGGTGTACAAGGAATTGTTTGGTTGTTCACACTGAATTTCACCTGCAAATAGCAACAAGACAGCTGGTCAGATCAGAACTTACAATACATGAACTTATCATTGAAATCAATACTCATCAACCTGATAATAGATAAGTATTGCATAGACTTCAGAATAATGTCAAAAAAAATGTAACTGAACGGCAATCATTTTTTAAGAGCCATATAAAATTTCAATTACGGCCAATCACAATTTAGAAATTCCCATAAAAAATATTCCCTATGTATCATATTAAGTGTCTCATTGCAATATTTAATCGTCTCATAATTTACCTCTTTATATTACCAATAAAGCATTAATTACTTTTTTTCACTAGTATACCCTTATTTATTGTATCTCAATTCATCTAACTACTCCACTAACTACTATTATATGGGTATTTTAGTAAATGAAACTCATTTTATCATTGAAATAAACACAACTAATCATTATTTTAAGAACTGTGCACAACTCACACTTATAGTGAGATATATAGAGAGTACAAGTTTTGGACCAATTTATGAGACAAATAAATAATTCAATACTTTATGCGCAAAAAATTACTAATATTTTAGTCATGGTAAACCCCAAAGTCAATATTACTTCTAATGATAAATGATAATCAATTGCACAATTTTTATAGTACTTTTACCCACCATGAATTCACAACTGATCTGGCGCATAAGGATGGTGAATGTGATCATGAACAGTTAAATACACAAATCCAAAAAGGAGTTTATAAATTTGCAGCTACTTTTAGGGAAGGTAAATAGACAGGAAAACTGGAGTAAAATAACAAAAAAAATCCAACAGTATGTATGTTCTCAAGTAATTATAACATATCTACACGATACTAATATACTATTTTACCCACTAAATTCACATAAAAAGCGGATGTCACATATAAAGATACCCATACATCTCTGTAGTCAAGTTTAAATTGGAATCAGAATTATATTTCATAGAAAGTAGGCATGTAGCCAATCACAGTAATATACACAATGGACTGATTAAATTGAATTCCTGTACTCAATACTCAGATAATGAGTCAAAATTTTGATAATGTCACGAAAAATTATTTTACTATAAATGTTTAAAAGAAAATACATTAAAAGATTGCTGAAAGGTTTGCAACAGTGTATGTATTCTAGAATGTAAACAGAAAATGCATAATTATAATAAGGGTCGGTGTCAGAATAAATACAGGTTAATCAATAAAATACAAACCTTTAAACTCGGATGCCTTCTCTGGGGTCAGGTAATCCCAGGTCTTTTCCAATGCTTTTCTAATCTTCAAATTGGTTTCCCCGTCCAAATTAGCAGTCTGTCACCCAAACCCAACATTAATAAACCGCAAATACTAATTAAGAACTTAAAGAAAACACTCATACTATTTTATTTTCAACATTAACAAATAAATAAACCTCAATGTAGCAGACACCATCTGCATTCGTACTGGCCAGGAAAAGCAAATCTGCAGGAAAGAATCCATCCTGCTTAACCTGCAACAAAAAGAATGTTTTGACTATCCCAAAAGATACCTACCTGCCTATTACAAGATGTGATCAAATATAACAAAGGTAATAAGGAAAATAATTTGAAGAGCTAAACAAAAGCAAACAAAGGAACAAAAGAAAATTATTAAGAAAGTCACAATATGATAGAGGCAGAAGAGAACTAAAATTATAAATATCATTGCTAATTAATATAAATCGTTGGAAATTCGTGAGATATGATTTTATTCTCCCTGATTTTATTTTATCTTATTCAGTCCTATTTTCTTCTAATCCGATTTGATTTTTACTTATTACGGTCTATTAGTTGCCCTGTATTTTGTGACAGCATTTGTTGTATTTTGTTATATAAACAGTCGTAGACTGTAGTAATAAACATGAAAGTATTTTCCCCACTACTTCCATTAGTAGTCCTGAGCATCCTGTCATCAGAATTTGAGAATTATGTTATTGCACCAACAATAAATGCACATGAATCTATATAGAAATCCACTCTCGTTGTGAATGAGATTCCCACTGAATCTGAAGTGACATCTTTAAATCAAAATAATAAAGAACAAAATACATGTCAGATCTTGGAACCTAAGAGTCATGATGAATCCTTTGGCATTGGATGTTTCTATAGAATTAGGAAATGTATTAGATATTGCACTAAGTGTCCTCTGTCCAAATATGTGTCATACTCAAATATAACGTCTTCTTTTGCTGCATTTACCTCTGGGCTATATAGTATAGAAATAGAAATTTCTAAATATGAACAGGAGATTCTAAAGGTTCCAAAGTAGAAGGAATTTGTTATTAAGGAGGAGATAGCTTTTAAGAAGAATAAAATTTGTAGTATTATGACCTTATCAAAAGGAAAAGATATTATAGGCTGTACGTGGCCCTTCACAGTGAAGTACAATTCAATTTATAGATATAAAGCCCATTTTGTAGCTAATAGATTCACCCAGATGTGCAACAAAGACTACTCGAGACATTTTCCCCTATTACAAAGTTGAATACAATCATTGTCTCTTCTGTCTTGGATTCATTGTCTCACTCCGTTGATCGATCATGGCTTTGTTTCATTAGAATTATGCTGCTTCCTCTTTAGTGTTTGTCATGCAATTTAGTTCTTACTAATAGATTATAACAGTGGCTTTTATTCCCACTGACGATCATTCCGGTGGTGTCCCTTTTCCCACAGATGAATCATATTAATGATGACTTCTTCTTCCATTGATGGTTATTTTGACGATATCTTTTATTTTCATGACTCACACTTTAGCATGACAATTTGTCCCAGATGCACTGGCCCTACCTTTGTCCCAGATGTATTGGCCTTGCCTTTCTCTCCTTGAAGCATGCCTCTCTTTCCTTGAAGCAAATTCAAGTTTAAATATTTTGAGTCTCTGATATTATTGGTTTGAAACTTCCAAATGCAGTTTTTTAGAAGGACGGACCTTGCTTTGTTCAACTGCTTGCCATGAATTTCTCTCATGCTGATAATCATTCCGGCTATCTGGTTAGGCTGTATTTATAGCAATTCTCTCCGACTTCACATGCATCCCTGAGTTGCCTCTCCATCTTTTTTTATTATTTTGTGGAGCAAAACATTGTTTTCTTGTAACAAGCTAAAACTTAGTAAGCTTTAGCTTGAGGGGGAGTGTTAGAATATTAGAAAATATCTTATAATATCTTTTGTATTATATTAGAGTATCTTGAGTTATTTTCTATGATCAATTTATAATCATAGAGAATCTTAGAATATCTCTTATTATTATTATGATTTATTCCTAATTTAGGATTTAGTCTATGTTTCTCTATGAATAGAGATTAGTATTGAGTCTATTGTAATCAAGTCAGCATAAATCTATTATCAATAATATTCAAACCCTTATTATTTTCTCTCCTCCTTTTTTCTAAAATCCCACAACTTCAACAGTAATTATTTTATTTCAGACTAACAACTTAAATTGGCCCTTTAATCAATTTGATGTGAAATATGTCTTCTTCAAAGATGATTTAGAGGAAGAGGTAGCCATGGACAGTCATCCTGTCTTTGAATACAAATTTGGACCAAATATGTGCAAGTTACGAAGTCTCTAACAATCTCCAAGGGCTCAGTATGAAAAGCTCACCCAGTCAATAAAAGAACAAAGGTACACGCAGGGACAAAAAGATCATACTTAGTCAGTAAATTTCCTCTTCTGGTAAGATTGCCGTTGATTGAAGAAACATTTAGCTACAGAGGTTTGAGTTACAAGATTTGGGAGCATTGAGATACTATGAAGGTTGCCTGTTCAAGAAGGGAATTTTAGTTTGACAAAGAAAATATATTATGATCCAAATGTGAAGCTTTGGTTGGAAGGTAGTTTGCTGTCTTAGTGTCCTTAATGTACTTGGTTATTTGAGTTTTTTGTTATCTTATAATTTTTTATCGAGAAACCAAAACTCAATTTGGTGTTTCTATCTACACTTTACAAAGTAATAATGCTTGAGTGTTATTCCAATCAGTGAATTTAAAAATCTTAGGGCTTTTCACGGCTTCCTTCATCAAAATTTTACTTGAATAATTTAAAATGAATAACTTGCATTTCACAATGAGGTTGTGCAAATTTATATACATGAGAAAACCCATGGAAGTCAAAATTCCAATTCAGCATGTAGGATCCCACAATTTTACGATCTTGCACCCCTTCCCCGTATTCGGTGACGAGCAGAAACCGAAAACTATGGGAAAAGGTGGAATCAGTGATCTTGCACGATTCTGTGTTTCAGCATCTTATGGATTTGCTACTGTTTCGAAGTTTCTTAGTTGTTTTTGACGGTTTTTGTGACTGTTCTGGAGGTTTCAAGTTGTTTTTAGGCGTGACTTGTTCATGTTTTGAGTGTTTTAGTTGGTTTTATTAATCTAATGATCCTAAATTTGAGTTTCTTTACTAACTTATGTTGTTTTACATGCATATGTATGAATCTATATGCAATATATATGAATTTCTAAATTTGGTAGGATCTTATGATCTAACGATTCATGATCTTGTGAACCTTCCCGATCTTGCATAGGATCTCGATTATGACTACCTTGAGAAAACCTCTCAAGAAAGGAAAAATAGTAAATTAAGGAAACTATATCAACAATAATAAATAGAAAATATACAACAAACCCCCTCAAGTTAGCGTATAAATATCATATGCACTCAGCTTGTTACATATATAATCAATTTGAGGTCCCTGTAGTGATTTGGTGAAGATATCTGCTAACTGATTATTGGAGCTCACTGAAGAGGTTTCAATGATGCCAAAAAAGATCTTTTCTCTGATAAAGTTGTGTTTAGTCCTCTCATGAAAAACTGGATTTGAATAAAGATACAATGTTGACTATTTATCACACATAGGTTCCATAGGACCTAGTTCACAAAATTTCAACCCTTGTAACAAGTGTTACAACCATAAAAGTTCACAAGTATTGTGGGCCATAGCACGATAATTTTCCTCCGTACTAGACCTTGCAACAACAGTTTGCTTTTAACTTTTCCAAGAAATTAAGTTTCCTCCAATCAATACACAATAACCTAAAGTAGATCTTCTATCATTCACATCACCTCCTCTGTCTAAATAAACAAATCCTTTTCCAAGTGACCCTTTGATATACCATAAGATCCAAGTGACCCTTTCACAACACTCATAGGTAATGAAATATCTTGTTTGGTCATGGTAAGATAATTCAGTTTCCCAACTAACCTCCTGTACCTGCCTGGGTCAAGATATGGTTCTCTAATTCTGTAAAAGTTTCGCATTTGGGTCCATAGGAATATCAACTAGTTTACAATCAAGCATCCTAGTCTCTTCCAAGATATCGATAACATATACGTTTGCTACCAGACGAGCTTTCAAATGATCCACCTGTTCATCATAGCCCTCAATAAAAAGGGGTTGTTGAACATAAAAATATACACCTTATTGAAACCACTTGAATGTTTTTGCTTTATGAAAATGTTCCTCGTTGTTTTTGGGATGATGTTTTTCTAACTGCTTGTTACTTTTTATAGAGCATTTCCTCATCCATACTTAATAAACAAATACCTCACAGGCTTGTTTAACTCCCTCGTCAAACCCTCTACATCAGATCTTGGGGTCAACATCATTTGTTCATAGTCTCCCATTGGATCTTGATAAACTCTCACATCGACACTAATAATTGTGTCTTCCTATGTTACACTCAATTTCAAATGGGCTACAAGTGTTACTCTTTGTGTTACCTGGTCTCAATTGATGCTACCTTCTTTGAGTCGGTTCCCTTTAGTGTCAACTCCATCTACTTTTGAAGTTGTCTCTATTAATTCACTACTTCCTCTACCTTATGCACCACTTGAATTTCACTCTCCTGCATAGTCTTAGGTTCCTCAAGAACAACCCCCTCCATGTCATCTATATAAGTAAATCAACCTTGGCCACATCCACCTTTATCAATAGTGACGCTATCACAGAATAGCAGTGGCATGTTTTTGTAGGTGTGGCATGTTTTTCAAGTGTGGCGTTCGCAGCCAAAAATTGTGTCGTAATCGTGTCCATTATGCCATGCTGCAGCTGCTAGGGGCTTCAATATGCTTTTACCCTTTTGTTATATTTGTTCAAATTTGCCATCATCTTAAAATCTGCTCAGCAAGACCCATTTGACACAATGCACTTTGGCACTTTCCGAACAAGACTTTCCCAGGTAGAGAAGAAGAGAGAAGATGTACAACAGTATACGTGAACATGCAGCAAAGAAAGATGCTTAGGACAGTGAGGTGTGGGTTGTGGCTGCAGAGATAAGAGATTGTATGCAGAAGACACTTAAGTTTTCAGGTTTGAACTTTTAATAAGCCTAACATGGGTAATGTCTTATGTATGAAAATTATTTCCTAAAAATTGCATGTTTCGTGGCCCAAGTCTAATGTCCCAACATATACTACATGTTAGCAGTGTTCCTTATTATAAACCACTTTTGCAATTTTCACGTATATTAAAAAAATTATGTAATGTAGTTGATGTGTTCATTTTGTATTTAGATATTTTTAAAATACCCTTTTATAATTGGATGTGCTCAGCTCCGACTTCCCATCTCCTAAGACACTTAGTAGTATTAATTAGAGATAAATTTGGAAAACGATAATAAGTGTATCTAATAATTTGAAATATGACTTATATTTGGAGACAAACTTTTTTCATAGAGGGGCATACATTTAGGGATATATGTGATAGATAAGAAAATTATTGCTATGTATATAATATAAATTACTTAAAACAAATTAGTAGATATTATTTAATGCATAACAGAATTTAGAATATCGGCCAATCTGCTTTCCACTATCCTGCTCAGTAGTTTAGGAATAGGCACTTTGTGCCGCTATCTGAGATTAACAACATAGTGTATAGAGGGCAATAGCATATTTTGAACATATGATAGGGGGATTGCAGCCCACAATAACATGATAACCACCATCTTATGAAAGCTCATATTTCATAAGCATAGGATTGATGACCATTATAAATACCCTTCATTTTAAGTTGTAAACTCTAGTTTAAAACATAGACAAGACAAAATTAAGTCTAGCACAGAAACATATAGCACACTCACCTTGATAATGTCTCCGACCTGCAACTTTTTCCAGGGTATAGACTCCCACTTTTGATCTTGTAAAACATCTATCATATTATTGTTTATGGCCATGTCATTTTGAAAACGCTTCTGTTGTAAGCAATTTAAGGGAACAAAAACATATTAATACCCAATGTTATCGATACACTGGAATAAACCAATTTATGAAAAAGCCTCAGATAATTTGCATTAAGGATGTAACCAAAATATCAAAATAAACATATGCTAATAAATAAATACATGCATGCATGCATTCATTCATTTACATATATGAAGTCACAATCACATTTTGAAACAAAATAAGCAGAACCTTTCATAAACTTGTGAGCATTTTGTGTGATTAAATGCACATTCCTACATAAATATCAATTCAACATTCTCCTGTAACATCCTTAGTTGGAATTTCCTATAAAATGTCTATCCAAAAGATGAAATATGAATCCCCTATTCCCAAAAACTTGTAAAACATATCAAAAAGAAAGCAGTGTGCAAAGAGAGTAAATAATATTCTTACCCAATCTTCAAAAGCTTCCTTAATAAGAGAAACGAGAAGCACCAAAGATAGAGGAAGCACATTAGTTATTGGAGAGACAGGACTACAACATCATAAAATATGTAATTAGACACTAAAAATTTCAAGATGGAGAAAGTATTCAACATATGAAAGAGTATATACTATTGATAATGACCTTTGCAATTAAGTATGATGCAAGATCTAAGAAAAACATGGTAAATGATACT
This sequence comes from Cicer judaicum, assembly GCA_037974835.1. Classification (NCBI taxonomy): domain Eukaryota; kingdom Viridiplantae; phylum Streptophyta; class Magnoliopsida; order Fabales; family Fabaceae; genus Cicer; species Cicer judaicum. The sequence continues at coordinate 4,690,988 of JBBPBS010001080.1, forward strand.
GTAGTACTAGTAGTTTGATTATACGTTCATTGCAATAATAACAGTAATTAAGTAACTACCTCAAAAATGAATTAGCTAGAATTATTGAAGTTATTGGGTTTTAATAAGGAAAAAATGAAGAGAAAGAAAGAAGACTTTGAATTATTGTCCCTTGTTCTTTTGTTTCTGCTTTGATGATTAGTTATGAATGTGTTTAATTTTGTGCATTGATCTATTTTTTAACCCACTGTGTGTATGGTATAAAGAGCTTGAAATGTTTCCTTAGGCTTCAACGTAGCGGCCAAACCTCTTCTACTACACTGCTATAGCGTTTTGGAGTTGGTCGCTACACCATTTGCTACTGACTACATAAGTAGGAAGATAAATGTTAGCATCCGTGTTGTGAAATGGCGGCCATGGCAGAATGGCGTGGCGGATTTTTGAGACAACCACCATAAGCAATTTGTTAGGACTTAGATAAAAGAAAATTAGTTAGTAGAAGTAGTTATTTGGTTGACGTTGTAATAAGTAATTAGACTATTATGTTTGTTAGTAGGTAGTTAGTGATCCTTTCCCTACATAATCCTAAGTGCACATAAAACCTATAAATAAAGGTTCCATCCCTTATGAAAGTAACTTTTAGTAAAAATTAAGTGGTGTAAACCCTTGTAGGAGCGTATTTGCTCTTGTGTATCATTTTCTTTGAGGAAATTCTCTCTTATTATTTCTTATCTTTTTTCTAAATATTAGTGTTCTTCCTTTAAATCTTTAACATATTAGTTTAACTACTTCTACGAACTAATTTTCCTTCTTATATAGTGTTCTTCCTCTAAACCTTTGATACATCTATCTCTAACTAACTACCTACTAACAAACATAATAGTTTAACTACTTATAACAACCTCAACAAATTAAATACTTCTACTAACTAACTTTCCTTTATCTAAGTCCTAACACAATTTGTGAAGGAATGCCCCACTATGGAGGCATCATAGGCCGCAATGGCGTGTTTATATGGCGGATTTTAGTCTTCAGCCATGTTCTACCAGCCACCATCGGCAAGACTGGTATATAGCAGCAACTACAGTCTACCAAACCTTCACAAATAAGTTGAAATAAGATTAGACAGCTCAACATTTTCAAAACCTTCATTTTATAACTTCTCTATAAGTACCGCACTGAGTAAGAATATAAATACTTTACGTAAAGGTCTGAATACACATCTAATCTTTTCTTTCGATAATCAAAATGTACATAGTGGTTATGAATTTTTTTTTTAATTAGGGACTTTTAGTTCTATAGAATTTAATAAAATAACATAAATGTGTGTAATATAGTATATTTAAATAAATTTTGACATTTTTCTGAAAATGTGCATTATTAAATATAAAACATTTGTCCCTAAACATCGTACCCCGTTGACTAAATCATAAGAATAAAGAAAATTGATAGTAATATTAAATTTGTTAACAATGTATGTTGTTTTTTCATGTTTATCGATCAAGTAAATGTTATCAAGATCGCAATTTAAATCATAAGATTTTACGATTTTACTTAAAATTGCATACGATCCAGATTCTACCTAAAATCGCATTTGAAGCAAGATCGTGCAATATCACAAGCGTAATTGTAGCAGGATCGCATAATCGCATGAGTTAAAGCAAGATCGTAAGGCCCATCTTACAATTTTACTTAGAATCTCATACGATTCAGATTTTGGACCCGGGTCATGCACGACCCGATTGCTTTAAAAAGGGGAAAAATCATATTTTTTTAAGTTTTACTCATTTAAACTGATACGTTTCCCTAAATCTTTCTCTCGGCCTCTCACGGTCACGAGTTTGTGATGATTTCTACTAGGCTTTAAGTATTTTCTTTCTTGGACTAAGTTGTTTTATGTTTAAGCTTTGAGTAGTTTATTTTGTGGACTTGGTTGTTCTATTTTTTTAATTAAGACTTGTGAACTTATGCACTATATATTTTGTGTTATTTTCAATTTGGTAGGATCTTACGATCTTAGTTGCGATCTTGTACTTTACAATCTTGCTATCCCCTACTGAGCCTACATAATTTTTTTAGTAGGATCTTCTGATCTTAGTTGCGATCTTGCGTATTGCAATCTTGCTTCCCCCTCCCGATCTTAATCAAGATCTCAATCTTGACAACATTCAAGGTATTTATTGGCATTATTGCTACTTTTAGGTTACAAAAAATGATTAAAATATTTAGGGGTTTTGGTCAAGAAATAATTCACTTAAAATGAAAGGAATCTTATAAAAAGGGACAGGAAAATTTCTCAAGAAAGTCCTATAGTTAGAGACGGATGTGTTATTATCTAGCACAAATACAGTATCTAGCATGATATTACACCAAACAGTCCAGTATTAAACTTTTACTAGAACTTATAGAATCAGACCTCACATTATCATGCCTCTTATCATCGTGCCTTATCTTATCATGCATACCAAGTGGCCCCAAATGTCATAGAATCACAAGTGCTGTTCTCAGCTTTATAATAGACACCGCTTAACCCTTAAACCCATCATGTGGTCCCATGACTTCTAACTCACCCTAACCCTCATATAACCCAATGGACCTTCAATCAACTAATTTTACACCATAAATTAAACTAAACAAATAAAACCCATAACCTAACAGTTAAGACTGGAACCTTTAAATATCCTCCTACATAAACCACACATGCGGAAATTCCCATATCCAGATCTCAGTGAGGAATATCAATATCCAATGTAAGCATGCAGCTTTAGTACATCTTATCCATACAAAAACTAACTTTATTAAAATCAAACAATGTCTAATTACCCAATATATACTATCATCACCTAGTAGAAGAAAGCAGTCAACTTAAGAAGAAAATTGGTGAAAAATTAAGGTGGTGCTGCATCCCCCCAGTGGGTATGCAGATGCTATTTGCACATGAATCACAAATAAGCTAACATGTTGCAAAACAATCATTGAAATACAATATTTTCTAGCATTTACATACCTAATTGGGGTTGTTGACAAAATTGAGATGGTGAGAAAGTAGAGATTCGCCACCCGTCTGAACTGCAGGACAAACAGGAATTTCTATCATCTGAGAAAACATAAAAACACAGATAATGTGGCCAAGGATAGACCCCCATCATTTAAAAACAAGCACGGTTTACCTTCACTAAACAATAGAAATGTGGACAAAATCAAAAGCTTTGAGTAAACTTACCTGTTCAAATAATCCTTTTGGCAGAAAGGTTAAAAAGTTGTATTTTGTAGTCGATATTGAATTCCCCTGACATAATAAATATTAACAAATCAAATCCAACCTAATTACAAGATCTAGAGATATGAAATACACAATATAATCTCACACATGAAAATAAATCCACTGTTTCTGGAAGTTAGCAATCAGAAAATTAATAAATTGAATAACAGTAAAAATACTACGAAAAAGAGTTAAAAAGAATCAACTTGATCAGTAACAATATTAATATTACTAATGACTACATTGGCCGTTGCAAAAAAAAATGATATATCTTGAGCAAACAGATATCAAGATTTGTACATGAAACCCTGAAAACAGAATAAAAACAAGGTGGCAACTTTGTAACTAAATGTGAACACAAAAGATGTTATCACAACGAACCCTTAGATACCCTTAAATATTCTTGATAAAGTAATGACCTTATGAGATAAATTCTATATTATTCTAACAGGACCCTAATGGTAATGGTTGATACAAACTAAAAATTGTAGAAGACGGGGTCAGAGTATTTGGGGCTGGAGTTAGACCAACTATATTTGAAACTGAAAAGGAGAGCCAAGCTGCACTGGGACAAAAATGCAGCTAGATTTCACTCAAGACAAAGATAGAGGTCATACTACATCTAGAGGAGAGAAGCGAAACATATCAAATTCAAACTGCCAGAACAATGAAGCGTCTAGCCCAAGAGATGCAAACTGCCACAATAGGTGCCGATTAGGAAAAGGAGGTTGGGTCTGACCAAAGACAACTAGGGAGGGTTTTCCAAGTGATTGGATACAGGATACTTATCAAATGGTATCAGAGCTGGTTGCTGGTGTCTCAAAAAGGCTGCCTACAGAGGGGCCAAAAAAGGCCAAGTAAGGCATCGTAGACTCGAAAAGTGCAGCAGCCCGAGGGGAATCGGCTCTCAGAAGTGGTGCTATGAAAGGGGCTAGGGTAGTACGGGGTGCCTAAGCCCCACATGCAATAGTATGGAATACTTGGTGAAGCTATGTCGTCCATTATGCCGTTATAGCAGACGACCACGGAACAGCAGTGCAGCGGTGGCATCCACTGTGAAGCATTCAGTCGGCGATGCGCGTTCAACATGAGCGGCAGTCGTGATTGCGAACCACGTCAAATTAGCACATAGTTTGCATTTTGGCGTTCACAATTAGGGTTTGCAGACGAAATCCCTAAATTACCCCAATGTTTTGTTTGGTTTTTAAGGGTAAATTTTTCATTTCAATTTATTTTTATTTTTTTTATCTTAGATGTCAATTTATTTTTACGTGAGCTTATTTGATCTTCTTCTCAAGTGCGAACAATTCTTGCATTCTTCTGCAAGCACAGAGCTCTGTTTTTCTTCTTAATCGAACATGAGGCTCTCTATTCTTCTCTGTCCTCTGCTCTTCTCGTTCTTCTGCAAACCGAGAAGAACTCTTCTTTTGTGAAGTTACTGTGAACCAAAACATAAGCCATGTTGTCCTCTATACAATGAAATCATCGAGCAAACATGATTTTGATTACTCTTTGAACTTTAATTAGTAGTTGTAAAGCTATAAGTATTTATTTTTTATGTTAGTAACAAATGACCAAAGTTAATAATAATTAAGTATCATTACCCCTATGATTTTGTGTATTTTGCTATTTTTTAGTATTTATGTATGCTGTTGGGATTTATGTTTAGTTTGTATACTTTCTTTTAGTGTTTGCAATAGCGACTATCCCGCTATCCGAGATTAACAACATAGCAGTGAAGTATTTAAGTGTCTTGGTTCTTCTCCCTTGATATCTAACTTTTAAGGAGAAGGTTCCTCAATTGTCTAGATACTTATCAGTTGGCATCAAAATGAACTATCAAATGAAAGTCGCAGAATGTATCATTCCCCTTCCCGCAACAAAGCTAATGCTATTTGTTGAGCAAGGAATAGGAATGGCATTTACAGCAAAATATCATCAGGAGAAAGGACTCCTAATCCGTTAAGCTGATGGCATTGCATGTTGGATTTCACTGCAGTGCTTTTCGCATCATCAATACAAAGAGACTTTTGTGTGGAAATAAAGAGAAATGAAAAATACAAGGGAAGCAAGAGTAATTCCCTCTTCACAAGAAGAATGCAAGAATCAAGTACTCCCTATCTCTACTTTCCATTAACCTTAATTGGTTCTAACTCTGCTTATTGTACGACCAAAAACCCATTCCTAGTGCAAATCCCACCAACTATTTTCTTTCAATAGATAAAATCTAGTACAAAGAAGGCATAAGTTAATTTAGAGTTTACATTACAAGTACAAAGTTCATCTTCAACAATTTTGAAGATCAATCACAATATCAACTAACCAAAGCAGAACTCATCCTAGATCTTCAATCTTTAATACAACTAAACATTCATTTAATCAATAAACATAACCACTAAACCTACTTTTCAAAAATCAATAAGCTTACTAAAACACTAAAACACCATCGACATAAACAAAGCTAGGTCACAACATCAATTAACCACAAAATCAAACGATTAAAAAAATCAACAAACAAACGATCAGTGAAGTTGAACAAAATCAATGATGATAATAAAGCGAACCTTGAATCGAACAGGAAGATTGGCTTCACGATCGTTACAGAAAACGGTGCGGTTAGATGGAGCTTGAGGTTGGACACGTCCGAGTCGAACCGATTGAGAAGGAACTCGATGGCTCATCATGGAACTCGATCGAGAAGAGAGAGAAGATTGAACCCCATCCCATCCCTTCATCATTTCTTCAATTTCAATATTTCATGCGATGGATTCTCTCTTTTTTTTTCTCTTTGATTAAATTTTTTTTTCCAATACGAACTAAAATCTCAGGCGCAAACGCTACTTCGATTGATGTTCGTTTCAACGCGTTGAACCGGAAAAAACCGAGAGAGAAACTCAACTTCAACCCCTAATTTTTGTTTTGCCGATTTTGCCCTGGTCTTTCTATTTTCGATTTTTCCTTTTCGAACCCCGCCCGCGTTCGTGTTATTAGCAGCGCTAAATTCCCTCCGTGTTATGCTAAATTCCCTCGTTAGCGTGTGTAATCATAATTAACTTCCACGGTATTAACATCAATATAACTTGTTTTTTCTTACAATATTTTATCAATTGATTTTGTTAATTCGGACTAATTTTTTTAGAGATCAGCGCTCTTATCTTTAAATTTTCTCTTTTTGATTCGTCATTTAATAGACATGAATGATTTTAAGCTATTTTTAACTCAAATCACCATTGTGTAATTTTTTTTCTTTTTAATATAAATAAGTCGTTTTTATGTGTATAACATTTCTCTAACTTCTTTTTTTCTGTTTCACTGTTTATTTTATTTGTTGTTTTTCAATAGCATTATTTGATTTCTCATTTATTACGACATTTATTTTATTCATATTAATATATTAATTTTAATTAATAATTATGTTTTGAATGTTACAAATATAAAGATATAATTATTAAAATCATTTTAATTTTGTCACATTATTTATAAATATTTTATTATTTTACATTATTATTTGAATTATGTGAGCTTATGAAAAATTCATCTTTTTATTTTTCATAGATAATAATTTTGTATTTTTTTTAATATACTCTATCAATTTGAATCAATAAATATTATATTTTAATAAAAATAAATAAATAATAATATTGTTGTAAAGTTTGCCGAATATTAAAATAAAATAATAAAAATTAAATATATAAGTACAAGTAAAAGAGTAAAGAATTTAAATATTGAAATTATCCAATTGAATTTCATGTTCTATAATTGAATTTAAAACTTCGAAGTTATCTATGTGAGTTTCTGATAACATTTATCATCTCATTTATAAATCTAAAATTTAAATTTTTTATACATACAAATGATACGGTGTCATCATACATTATGTTTGAAAATATTATGTAAAGGAACTACAAACTACAACGTGGATAAAAATGTTTTACCTAATAAAAATCTTTTATTTTGTATGTCACATTTTTATGGTTATTTTGAAATTCGTAATATGACATGAAAGAAATTAAATGATACTGAAAAACTATTTTAAATAATAATAGCAACACATTGTTTAATATATTTTCTAACATATTATTTGATTAATTAAAATACACATAGGTTCCACTAAATTTATATAAGACACATATTTTAGTAAGATTTATGTAAATTTTAACCGATCAAATAGAAGGTATTGAAAAATATGTGTTAAAGAGTGTGATGTTAGCCCTCCTCAACTATGTCCATTGAATCCTTCTTTTTTATTAATCAAAATTACATTCTTTCATGCAAATTATTTGATAAATTGAAAATTATAAAATTATTTAAAATATAAAAATATAAAAAATACTAAAACTAAACTAAAATACATTAATAAATAATAATAATAATAATAATTAATTATTATCATTATTATTAATAAAAATGATTATAATTAAAAATAATTAAAATTAAAAAGTAATTATATTATAAATTTCAAAGAAAATACATTCTATGACTATTGGATTTACTTATTTTCAATTTCATAAAATTTATGCATGTTTTTGTGTATACCTAATCAATTTAGGAGAAAAAATAAAGATGGGTTCGTAGATTTTTATTTGAAGAAATTTGACAAATCAATTCTTTTTGTGGCTAAATTAATGAGAAAATTATTTTTAGCAATTTGTGATTAATCAATTTGCTACTTACCAAATTGCAAATATTTAGTCGTTGAGTAAATGTAATTTGATAAATTTGATTTACCAAATTTCTTATTTTAGCAATTAATCAATTTATCAAATCACAAATTGCGGATTTTTTATAAAAAATATTTGTGATTTGGTAAATTAATTAATTGCTAAAATGAGAAATTTGATAAATCATATTTATCAAATTACATTTAATCAACAACTAAATACTTACAATTTGATAAGTAACAAATTGATTAATCACAAATTGTTAAAATTAATTTTCTCGTCAAATGTGATTTGGTAAATTGATTAATTTTTTTATTAATTTACAAATTAATTTAGCCACAAAAAATTAATTTATGGGTGATTGGTCAATTGAATTTACATTAACTTGTTTGTTTTGATACATCTATTCAACTGCGTTAATTTAGAAAAGTACATATCACCTAATTTTATTTTTCATGCTACAAATCAATTGTTTTTTTTACTAAATTAATGTTCTTACTCAGTAAAAAAAATCGAACGTATAAGTTAAACATTTAATTTGCTATGTTCGTACACAATCTTTAAGTTCATTGATTAAATGAAACAATTGATATTTTTTACGATTAAATTAAATTTCGATGTATGTACCAAAAGAAAAATCGAGGTGATATTAAATCGACAAATGCAATTTGAGTAAAATTAGATTCACCAGACAAATAACTAACAGAAGTAAGATTTATTGTCATAATATACCTAATAATTAATTGTATCATTGACCACATGCGACAAACGTTTGGTCCATATCAAGATCTTTTGGCCAAATTTTGTCAAATTTCTTCAAATAAAAACCTATGAATTCGTCTTTTTTTTTTCTTAAATTGGTCAAGTATACAAAGAAACTTGTATAAATTTTACGAAATTGAAAATAAGTAAATGCAATAATCATAGAATGTATTTATTTTGAAATTTATAATATAATTTACTATTTTTATTATTTTTAATTATAATCAGTTTTAGTAATTATTATTATTATTTATTAATGTATTGTATTTTACTTAATTATTAGTATTTTTTATTTTTTAAATAATTTATTTTTTAATTTATTAAATAATTAATAAAAGTTATTAAAATGAGATAACAATTACTAAAACGAGAAAAAAAAAGTTCTAGTGTGAAGTCGCCTCCTAGACCTGTAACCTCCAATTAGGTAAAAAAAAATTGGACTTCAGCTCGCATCTTGGACCGACGACCTCCTACTGAGTCTCAAAAGCAGAGCAATCAGGTAAGATATTTTAGAAGTGAGCCATTTTGGTGCAAAAATAAAATATTTAAATAAAAAATCCCAAGAAAAAACTAAATCCATGTGTAAATAACCTTTTTTAAAGGGATTAATTCAGACTAAAAAATCATCATAAATCATTTTCTCTATATTGAACGCGATATCTTTAAATTACAATGTCAACTCTTATAAGTTTTTATGCAATAATGATTCCATACATTTCATTCAAAATAATTTGAAAAAAACTTAAGTGCAGTAGATAAAAATCTTATAGATTAACTCTAAATATTTTTGCTCTGATTAAAGAGTGATAATTATTTTTAAATTGTATTAATAAAAACTTGTGTCATTTGTGATAGTTTAATGTCATAAGCGACAACTCGTCTCATATCATGTATGATAATTATTTTGAAAATTTTAATAAAAAATTTAGGTTACGGTACTTTTTTCCTTTTTTTTAAAATTGTGCTTTATAATTTTATTTTATTTTTGACTTATTAACAAAATTATAATTGAATTTATTTAAGTTATAAATTATTTATAATAAATAGTTTGAAATTTTTGAGTGAAACAAATTTTCAAATTAACCTGTGTGAATTAACTTTTATCAAAAAAAATAAAATTCCATTTTAAAATGTTTCAAAATCATAATTGTTGTATAAGATTCTCTTTCAATAACATGGTATAGAACACATTATAATGGTTGTATAAGATTTTGTTCGAACATGTTATAGAATAGATGTTACAATATTTTTCAAAATATGTTGTATTTGAATTTTCAGATAGGATTAATTGAATTATGTCATGATTCATTTGGTTATGGTCGGTCAAATTTACAAAATTTTCTTTAATTTAGTAATATATATGTTTTCATAATTATTTTCAATAAAGACTTCAAAGGTTACATTTAAAATAATATGTCACAGTTTTAATTAAAAATGAAAATTTTGGTGATAAATTATTGAAAAATAAAATGTTTAAATATGTGATTGTTGTTTCTATAATGATACGTTTTTTTTGTTTGTTTTAGTTCTTTTATATTTTTTGTGTATATATATATAGTAATTGTTATTTTGTTTAAATCCATGTAAGATTAGTTTTTTCTTGAAATGAATATATATATTTAATTTTAATTCCTCAATTATTAGAGATATAAAAAATTATATAGACCAGTTTATTAAAGAAAAGTGCAATGAACAAAAACAAAAATAAAAAATTTATAAAGATAAAAATCAAACAAACATAAGTTAAAGTGACTAAAACAAAACAATAAAAACTTCTATTTGCATAACAAATTATATATTTAAGCCATAACAACACTATGGGATGTTCCTTAAAATAATATCTATAAAATTTGAAAATGTTTTCAATGAGTTTTACTATTTTACAAATTGTATGTACCTACAATATTGTCGCTAAACTGATTAACCAGAATTTCTATTGTATTTATTTGAAGTCCTTCAACTTTGTCCCTCAAATTATTTACTTAATTATATATATGTGGAACCTCGTCATAAATGGTTTGAAGAGCAGAGTAAGACATGTAGCAAACATGAGGGAACCGAGCATGTTGACAAAAAATGCATGTTTCCGCAATAGTAAGGTCGATATATGTCTACATAGGAGGATTTGATAGTCTTGTAGGGGGTTATACGTTTATGTGCCGGGTTTTATTGGTTCTTGTTTGGTGGGCAATGTAACGATGCGATGACTTACATGTACATCGCTTCTATAAGGTGATAAATGTGAATTGTATGACGGAGATTTAATTAAATTCAAGGTGATTTTGAGTTATGGTTGGTGAATTGAGAATCTAAAACTGATGGATGTATTGATGATGTTGATGTGAAAAATTACTTAGAGATATTAGTTTTAACTTTGGAGTTTTGATAAAAATATTTCTACTTTTAAGTGTTTTACTAAGTCATCAAATTAACACTTTCTTTTGATTGAACTTTTCCTAATGAAAAGTTGAAGTAAATCTAGAGTTCACAATCCATTTTGAAGAAATTAGATGAGTTTTATTCTAGTTAATAAGATTTCCTAATTTTGATTGATGTTTTTACTAAATTTTAAACCAAAGTGATTTAGAAGAAATTAATAGTGATATGTAAACTAATTTATCTTATAAAAATTATTTTATATAAACCAAATGAATATATAATTTTGAAGGTTTTAATTATTTGAACTAAGATGGTTTTTAGTGAAGTTGTATATGTTGAAATATATATATATATATATAGGTATTACAAATCGCATTTGTTAGAAACACTTTAAGTTTATATCCGATTTTTGTTGTTGTTGTCTTGTTATATAATTTTGTAAGGAGTAGTTAGATATATTGAGATAAGTTTATGTGTTATAATAAATTTTATAGTATATTATTTTCATGTTGTGGTTTTTTCTCCAATTTTTTGTATTATTTTATTGTGTTATTTAAATTTATGTGTTAATTTTTCTCAATGTTATCAATTGCTTTTGTTTCGGTTGTGGTATTAAATTCTTAGAATACTTTGTGGTTGAGGTATTAAGTTCTAGTTAGAAAATACTTGATTTTTATGTGGAGTTTTGTGACTCGCCTCTCTCTCTTGAAAACCTATCAGTGACATGGTTTAAAATTTTGATATTGCTGCAATGTCAAAAATTTCAAGTTTTGTGAAGTTTGACATAAAAAACTTGATGAGAAAATTAGTTTTGGCTTGTAAAAAATACAAGTCAATGATGTGTTGACGCTATCAAGATTACACAAGGCGCTTAAAGGAAACGTTTTCAACATGGACAAAGACAAATGAGAGAATTTAGATTTGAGAGTTCAATTCAATTTTGTTTGGCTAAGAATAATTTTTCTAACGTGGAAGACAAGTCGATAGCCAAAGAGTTTTGTGAAAAACTTGAAGAATTATATCAAGAAAAGGCATCTTAAATTGGTTGTTGTTGTTGAATGACCGATTTCTTAACTTGCGCTTGCATGCATGAAAATACGAAAGTATTTGACCATTGAAGTGCTCTCAATGGTATTGTCTCTAAAATAAAAGCATCAGAGTGAATATTAACGACAAAGATAAAATGTTAAGACTCATATGGTCTCTTTCATGTTCTTGTATGCATATAAAACCTAATTTTGTTGAGGTAAAATCCTAAATAAAATGTTTTGAAGGCAAACTAATAAGTTAATTATACTCTAATCATAATTGTGAGTGTGTTGATTTTTAACTTATGTTCTTGAGTGTTTTATTCAAAGATAAGAGATCAAATACATTCGTACAACAATCAACAATCACACCATGATATAAATCAAAGAAACATCGTGCCTTAACTGAATTGGAAAGTAATTACAAGATCATTCTAATTTAGTTAAGATCATTTTGGCTTAATCAAGATCATTCTCGTTTATAAAAGTATCATTCTGGTTTATCAAGATCGTTTTTGTTAGTTCGTTTTAAGAACAAAAGTAGAATGAATCATTTCCCAAATTTGGACCTTAATATAAAAGAATATCAAGACTACTCAAAACTATACTCAAGCCAAAAATTCTAGCTAAATAAAAAAACAACATCAAGATCAATGATAAGATCAATGAACTATGAACAAGTACAACTATGACAACAAAAGGACATTGTTGCTGCACCTTTTGTAGAAAGCTCATCATGCCTCTTAGACAAAAAATCTCACACTAGACAACTAATAAATCCTTCAGCCTCATTTTTCATTCAACACAAAACCAGTAACATGTTGGTTACAAGAAGAACGTTCTCGATTAAATAGCACACATGTATATTAAAATATCTCTCTAAACAAATGTTTGTTTTTAGGTTTAGTAACGGCTATAATAAGTCATTTCTCACCTTCTTGATGCATATAAAAGATATACCAAGGTGAAGACAATAGCAAGAGCTTTCATTGCAATATCACTAAAATAATCATACTCGAGCAAACAAAACTCTTCAATCAAGAAAAAACTACAACTCTCTCTTACTATATTCAAAGACCTCCTTATTGAATTATTGTTGATAATCAACCTTAAACAAGTGTTGAGTAGATTTTGATTCTACAAAATTAAATCATACTTTCATTTGAAACTCAAGTCTAGCTCTTAAGATAGTTTGAGTGTATTGTAAAAATTCTTTTAGAGATTAAAAGGTACCTTGTAAAAATCCTTTCTAGACTGAAAGGTAATTGTAAAACTCATTTTAAGATTGAAAAGTGAATGTTATAACTGATCAAGAGTGATCAAGATATATTGTGTGAAAACAAGAATGTTCTTGTGTGAAACATATTAGTGAAAGAACTAACAAATTGTTAGGGTTGGACGTAGCCTACCTTGGGTGAGCTAAGATACATCATTGTGTGATTTTATTAGTGCTATTCTTTATTTTTTTCCTTCTAATTCACTATCTCTGATCACGAAGAAATAATTGTAGGAACCAAGTTGATTTTATGTTTAGAGTTTTGATGACAACAAAAGTATTTTATGAGAATAATATTTTTGACTTCAGAGAGTATGAAAGAAGATTCATGTTTTTGAATAAAATCTAAAAGTAGATCTGATTAAAATTTATAATTGGAGAAAATATAAAATAAAATTTGATTCAAATTTTTAATTGATTCATATTTCATTTGCTTTTAACTAACCAAGAACATTTTGGATTTTTATGTCTAATCAAGATTGATCTTGAGTTAATTTAAAAGTAACAGTACCAATTAACTATTTAAAAAATTATCACAATTCAAACTATCTTCCTTGTAATTGATATTGCTACTTGAATTAGCATCAGAGCTGTACCTCTAAATAAACATTACAAACTCATCATGAAGGAACAAACCATGTCAAGGAAACAATAATTGATATTAGTGTACCAAAATTTGAACTATTTGAGATGAATGAAAGAGAAACCATTGTTAAAATGTATTCGAGATTCACAACCACAATATATGAAATTCGCTCTCTTGGTAAGGCATATTCAATTCAAGACATAATAAGAAAAATTATGAGATGTCTCCCCATCATATGGAGACCAATGCTCACAACCATAAATCAAGCAAAAAATCTTGAGACGCTTGAATTAGAAGAACTTATTGAAACTTTAAGAGCACATGAAGTATTGTTGTAAAAGGATAAACCAACAAATAAAGGCAAAATTATAGCCTTAAAAGCTTATCAAAAACTTCAAGAAAGTTCATCTTCCCAACAAGATGAAAAAGAAACTTCATAAGAAATTAGTCAAGAAGAAGCTGACGAGGAAGTAGTTCTTATTAAAAGAAAAATTCAAAGAATGATGAGATAAAGATATCAAATAAACTATGTCTTTAATGTGAACAAATGGAAAATGAATTTGATAATCTTTTAAATGACTCAAGCTTTCTTGCTCAAAATTGTGGTTCATTAAAAGAACAATTTTGCAAAGAAAAAGAGAAAGCTCAAACTATGAATCATGAACTAAGAAAAGTCATTCAAAGCCTACAAAATTCTCATTTTAAAACATCTGAAGAATTTGAGTGTCAAGAACACTTTGCAACTCAAAAGGTGAACGTTCTGTTCAAAACACAAATGGAGGATCTTAAATATGATTTTTCAAAACTTTATTAAATCCACTCAAACTTTCTAAACAAATCATTGGATTTCAGGTAGAAATATTTGATAAAATTGGATTTGGTTTTGAAAAATCTTAAAAGCAAAAACTCTAGAAAAATTTGTATCAGAAAGAATAAAAAAAAGATAATTGCAAAATAAAATGTTCTTATTGAAATAAAATAGGACATCTTGATTCCACATGTTTTATCAAAAAAGGGATGAAAACAAGTCAAGAGTAGTTTTGCTTCAAAAGATTTTGTTTAAACTCAAAAATCTCTTGAATTACTTCAAATTGACCTCTTTGGTCCTATCAAAACTACAACCTCAGGAGGAATTTCAATGAGATATGGTTTTGTTACTATTGATAATTTTTCATTTTACACATGGGTACTTTTCTTAAAACAATAAGACGATTTATTTGATACTTTTCAAACCTTTTGTAAAAAAGTTCAAAATGAAAAAGGCTCTAATATAATTTTTGTAAGAAGTGATCATAGAGGAGGATTTATAAATGTATCTTTCAAAAGTTTTTTGTTGATGAAAATGACATTTCTCATAATCTTTCTTGTGCAAGAACTCCTAAAAAAAATGAAGTTGTTGAAAAAAATAATAGAATGTCACAACAAATGGAAAAAACAATCTTGGAAGAATCAAATGTTGAGAAATATTTATGGGCTGAAGCAATCAATAATTCTTGTTACATTTTAAATCGTGCATCAATAAGAAAAATCATCAACAAAACACCTAATGAATAATGGAAAAACAGAAAGCCAAATATCTCATAATTTCATATTTTTGGTTGCTACTGCTACATCTCAAATAACTAAGACAATCTAGGAAAGTTTGATGCTAAATCAAACAAAGCCATTTTCTTAGGTTATTCCATTGATGCCAAATGTTATCATATATATAATCTAATAACAAAAACTATAGAGGTAAGTATCCATGTGTTATTTGACGAATTTTATGATCTTAATATACAAAAGATAGATAATGATGAAGACAAACAATTTAACCAACAACAACATATTAATCCTTAGAAAAACGAGATTGATCATTAATCTCCCTCCATAATGAACTCCTCCATAAAGTTGGAAAAATGTAGGAGATCATCCACAACATCAAATCATAGGAAACACATCTGTTGACATTAGAACAAGAATGTCTGTTAAAGATGACAACAACAACAAGAACAACATGGAAATGATCTCTGAAATGGAACCAAAATCAATTAAAGAAGCCATAGTTGATAACTCATAGGTTGAAGCAATGCAAGAATAACTTCTACAATTTGAAAAAGAATCAAGTATGCACTTTTGTCCCAAATCCACAAAATCAAACAATTATTGACACAAGATTGGTAATAAGAAACAAAGTGCATGAAGAAGGAAAAGTAATGAGAAATAAAGTAAGACTTGTGGCCCAAGGTTATAACCAACAAAAAAGTATTCATTATGATGAAACTTATGCTCGAGTTGCAATGTAAGAAGTTATCATAATTATTCTTGCATATGCATCCCATAAACTTGTTAAACTTTTTCAAATGGATGTTAAAAGTGTCTTTTAAATGGTTTTATAAATGAACAAATATGTGCTCATCAACCTCCTGGCTTCAAAGATCAAAATAAACCAAACCATATCTTTAAACTCAATATAACTCTATATGGATTGAAACAATCCCCTAGAGCATGGTAGGAAAGACTAAGTTCCTTTTTAATCAAAAATGGTTTTTTCAGAGGCAAAATTGATAATACATTTTTTAGAAAATTGATCAAATTGATTTGTTGATTGTTCAATTATATGTTGATGACATCATCTTTGGATCAAAAAATGAAAAATTATCTGAGAGATTTTCAAATCTCATGCAAAGTGAATTTGAAATGAGTATGATGAGAGGATTAAAGATATTTTCTTGACTTTCAAATCACACAATATGAAAATGGAATCTTGTATGTCAAGAAAAATATATCAAAGATCTTTTAGAAAAATACAAAATGAATGAAGTTAAAATAGAGACAACTCTCATGCATCCACCATCAAATTTAGACAAATATGAACATGAAAAATCGATCTTTGAAAAGGAATACATAACAACGACAGGCTCATTGTTATATTTAACTACAAGTAGGCGAAATATTGTTTTTGCAGTGGGATTTTGTGCTAGATGTCAATATTTGCCTAAAAAATTTCATTTATCTGCTGTACAAAGACTTTTTCGTTATCTTGTTAGTGCATTTGATTTTGGCCTTTGTTATAGCAAATGAACTCATTTTGATCTTGTCGCCTACTATAATGTTGATTATGTTGGGGGGAAAAATTGAAAGAAAAAGCACAACTAGTGTATGTCCATATCTTGGAGAAGCTTTAATACGCTGATCATGTAGAAAACAAAACACAATTGTCTTATCAACAAATAAAATTGAAAATATCTCAGCTGCAAATTGTTGTTATCAAGTCTTGTGGATCAAAAACCAACATGAAGACTTTTCTGTATGTTATACAAATATTCCAATTTATTGTGATAATAGAAGTGCAATAAATTTGTAAAAAATCTCATTCAACATTCAAGATCAAAATATTTTATAAGAGTTGTACCAAATCTTCTGCAAGAAAATATCCCAATCCAAGAACCCCATTCGCATCTACATCTCCGTCTCAATCACCATTTTCTCCACCACGACCTACCCCTTTCAGAAATTTCTCCGTTTAAAGGCACATTTTTTGACAATATCTCATCATCTCCTAAAACCAGTCCACCACCTATTTTGCTCGCCCTTCTCACCACGGTAGTCCATCGTCTCTTCCAATGTTTCCTCCCAAACACAAGTCAAGCACCACAACCTCTTTAGAAAACCTCAAAAAACACAATTTGACAATCCTCCATCTAAATGGAGATAAATGAGAATCATGGCTAGAGTTGGTACCTCCAAGAAATACTAGAGTGTGGAGACAACCATCTATACCATATTTAATGATGAATTTGGTCCAAATTCACCACCAAAATCACCATCAAAATCATCAAAACTCTTTGCATCAAATTCATCAAAACCTTCAACTCTAACACAAAAATCCTCTAAACCATCCATTTCACCATCAAAATTTGTAAAATGTCTCTTCCCCCTTCAAAAACACCACAAAAGAAATAAAAATACTTTCCTCAAAATACAACAAAAAAACACCCTTAAAATCAATAAAATCACCCCCCACTTTATCTCATTTTCTAGCCAAACAAAAACTGAAACAACCTGCACAAAAAACCAAAATTGTTTATCGTTCTCCGTCCATAACTATTCCACCAGAATGTTCTCCACCAAGTTCAACTCAATCAGAACATTCTTCACACATACCTCAAACCCAACAAAAATCTCATAAGAAAACAACTTCCAAAATGTTTATCCCACTACTTCTCTCAACCAAATACCAAAAATCTATCAAAACAAATGGATTGAAAGACCCATTGGGATTGGACGATTCTTTATGTTTGATAACCTTTAGCTTGAAGGAATCTCAATCAAACAACACACTAATGCTCTAGGCTGGCCGAGTTCTTGAAAATCTCAGACTCTTTCTATCCAGAGGTCATTCATGCTTTCTACTGTAAAGCTCAAACCTTCTCTAACAAAACATTGATTGTCACCACTTTAAAAAGGGTGGAAATCTGCCTCACTCCTGTAATTTCAACTAAAATTCTGCATCTACCCACAAAAGGTCAACCATCTTTGGAAAAGATTGGTATTATGCTCTACACATCAACAAAGATGCAATTTTCAATGAACTCTTCATTCCTGACTCATCCAATTTTGTATCAACAGATCCGAAACCCCTTCCCAAATTTTCATCAATATTAGCCAACATTTTATTCTTCCACACTGTGGTAATCACGAATATGTCTATGAAAATTATGTGCTTATCTTTTATCACCTCATCCACTGCCAAAAACTAAACACCCCCTACATCATCATACATAACATGATAACATCCACCAATCAAGATTACAAAAGGAAAATCATTCTCTATGGTATGGTTCTCACCAAAATTTTCAAATACTTCAAGGTCCCTCTCAAAAATGAAAAATCCATTATCATAATTTCAAAATTCTCCTCCAAAAACATCTTTCACACGAAGAAAGATTGAATGCATCCACCAACTTTGTATATCCCTTATGATCAATCTCATTTTTCTCTTGGTTCCAACAAACGAAATTGTTCTGAATGGAAAACAACCTTAAACCCAAATACTCAAAACTTTGGAGTAAACATTACTCAAGAATGTTATCCTTTCTATAACCATATTCTTTCTTTTGCTACCACTCTATTTGAATCCACCCCACTTGAAAATGCTCATGCTTTTGATATTCCAACACCACAATCACTTCAAAATCCAGTTTTTCAATGTCATTTGTGCTCCCAAATTCATTTTGAAAGAACATCTCAAATGGCTTCAGCTTTTATCTTCCTACAAAAATTCATATATTTTTGGTTTGGGATTAACACATACCTCACTTTTCCGGATATGGATCTTTATGGTTTCTCAATTTCTCAAGAACAATCCATGTCCAACACTTTTCCTACTATTGGCTCAACTTTTTTCACACTTTCATCATTATGTACTACATTTGTTCCTTCTCTAGCTTCTTAGCATATGGATGAAGAACCTTGTCTTCCAAAATGCACCAAGATAGAGAAGGACACCTCAAAAACATGTAAGGATATCCCTACGATTTTTATAGCTCTTCAAACTATCATTGATTGAAAATTCCATCAAGATAGGGAGATTAAAATCTTAAGGGATTGGATGGCTAATCAACCCTCCTACCGCTTCCTAATCCACCTTTTATCATTCTTGATCTTCCTAAACCCTCATTCTATTCATCCTTTAGTGGCTCCTGTCCATCTTTGTCTTTTTAAAGTTGTGTTTGTTCTAGATTCGCCCCCACAAATGTTGTTATGTCAAAGGGTCAGAAGTAGAAATTAGATTTAATAAGTATTTTTGAACTCATTATGTACTTCTTTGTTTTGCTTTTTTTTTTTGAACCATATATATGAACATTCTTCATATTATTAATGAAGAAAAAATATTTTGGTTCAAAAATATCTGTTAATAGGTGCAAACATTTAGGGAGAGCTTTTTAACAAAAGCAAATTGTATTATAACATATTTATATTAGAGTCAAAATTAAAATCTAATTAACATGTTTAACATTATCAGAAAAAAAGGGAATATAAACAAACAAGTTAATTAAACTCTAATCACGATTCTGATTGTGTTGATGTTCAACTTATGTTCTCAAGTGTTTTATTCCAAGACAGTTGATCAAATACAATCATACAACAATCAACAACCACACCATAATATAAATCAAAGAAACATCGTGCCTAAAATGAATTGGAAACTAATTACAAGGTCATTATGATTTAATTATGACCATTTTGGCTTAATCAATATCATTCTAGTTTATAAAAGTATCATTATGGTTTATCAAGATAATTCTACTTAGTTCTGCTTAAGGAAAAGAGTAGAATGAACCATTCCCCATTCTCTAGATCTAAAGATAAAAGAATATGAAGACTACTCAAAACTATTTTCAAGCCCAAATGTCTAGCTAAAGACCCAAAGAAGTCAAAAACATCATCAAGATCAATGACCATATTAATCTTTAGATCAATGAACTATGAACAAGTACAACTATGACAACAAGGATGAAAAGATACTGTTGTTGCACCTTTTGCAGAAATGTTTGAAGTAGCAATGTTAATTTACAAGGAAGTGGGTTTGAATTGTAAATTCACCTATTTAAAATTTCCTATCAAAAACTTAAGAATATAATTCATGATTGACCTTGGTTGTAAAAATGGAAAACAGAGAACGTTCTTGGTTCTAAAAAGAGAAAACGAAGAATGTTCTTGGTTAATTAAAATCAACAATTTAACTTATCTATTTAACTTGATAATCAAAAGGACTGAAAGTAAATAGAGATAAGGGAAGAGATATCACACAATGATATATCCTGGTTCATCAAACTCAGGCTACATCAAGTCCTCACAACTGTGAGATTTTTCACTAAGCGTTCATATATATGGAGAACATTATTGGGTTTATAGAATTTTGTTCCGATCAACCTTGATCTATAACATCAATTCATTTCCACCCATAAAGGAATTCAATCAGGTCACCTATCATTCTTTAGAGAAGATTTTACAATTCATCTATTAACCATGCAAAGATTTTCTACAAACTACTCAAACTATAAACAACATTTATAGTCTTCAGTTTACATAATAATGATTTAAAGATATTTGTAGAATCTGAGTATGCTCAACTCGTGTTTGAGAATAAATTCTTGATAAAAGAATTCAATAGAATGATTATGATATTTGAAGAGGAAAACATAATTGAATATTTTGTTTGCAATTAAGAAGCTTTCAAGTGTGTAAGTGTATGTAAGTGATTGATTTTCTTAGTACTTGAAGTTCTTATTTTTCTTTGAGTTTGGGATTCCTTTTATAAGCTTCAAAAGGGTTGATGACAACTGTTATGATTGTTGGAAAGGTGCTCAGCTGTCATACGTCAGATTTGACTAAAGACCAAATTTTTTGAACCATGAATGTTCTTGACTTGAACATTCTGCATTTTTACTTTTGTGATGATAATGAATGACTTGTAGCTTCTCATTCTTGATTGTAATGATCCTTTTTGTATGCACACAAACATCTCATAGATATTCTTAATGTATTCAGATCAAGATTGTCTTTTTTATTTGTGCAAAATATGCTGGAGAATGATTGTTAATATGCTAGAGAATGATGTTATCAATCTGGGGACTGGTGTTAACATACTAAAAAATGATGTTAATATTCTGAAGATTGTTGTTAACATTATGAAGATTTTTGTTAACATCTTGAAGAATGATATTCGTTTTTTGGAGATTAATTGTATCATGCTGAAGAATGTTATCATTCTAGAGACTGATGTTATCATGCTAAAGAATGATCATCTGTCACTTTTGCTTTGATTCATGCCTTTTAATCTTTGATCTTTTGGAGTGTTTCTTTTATTGATTTGAGAGTTGTATATCCCTTATAAATGTATTGGAAATGCATTCGTAATTTGCAGGAGCTTTCCTTGCATTAACATATGGTTTGAACTTGCTTGATGAAAATGAAAAAACGTGGAAGACATTCTTGGTTTTTCCAAAATTTGTCTTGGTTATGTTTTGTTCATTTTTTTTCTTTCTATTTCTTTAAACTGTTTTTCCTTGCATTGCTTAGTACATATCTTGAATTATTACACTCAAAAGTACATGTTAAATTAATACATCATTTTAGAATCATAATTAGAGTCTTTAATTAATATTTTTTTTTGTTTATATCAAAATATTAATTTGGGATTTCTTCTCAACAAGGTCAACATGCCTCTAAAACAAAGAACTGACACCAGACAATTACTAAATCCTTCAGCAACGTTTACCATTCAACACAAAACCAATTACGGTTTCGGTTACAAGAAGAACATAATGGATTAAATAGCACACATGTTTATTAAAATTTCACTATGAACAAATATTTGTCTTCAGGTTTAGTAAAGACTATAATGAGTCCCTTCTAATCTTTCCCATGCCTATAAAAGAAACATCAAAGTAAAGACAATTGCAAGAGCTTTCATTGCAATCATTTTCATCACTAAAACAATCATACTGGTGCAAATGAAACTTTTCCATCAAACAAAAACTCCAACTCCCTCTTACTATATTCAAGGATCTCTTTATTGAGTTATTACTGATAAATAATCTCAAACAAGTGTTGAGTAGATTCTAATCCTACAAACTTCTATCATAATTTCATTTGAAACTCAAGTCTATCTCTTAAGATAGTTTGAGTATATTATAAAAATCCTTTTAGAGATTAAAAGGTACCTTGTAAAAATCCTTTATGGACTAAAAGGTAACTGCAAAAATCCTTTCATGATTGAAAGGTGAATGTTGTAACTGATCAAGAAAGATTGTATAAAAACAAGAATGTTCTTGTGTGAAGCACATTAGTGAAAAAATTCACAAATTGTTAGCACATGATGTACAACACCTTGGGTGAATTAGAATACATCATTGTGTGATTTTATTATCACTATCCTTTATTATTTCTCACTCACTATCACTGATCACGAAAAAATAATTTGTTTTTAACTAACCAAGAATGTTTTGGATTTTTATGTGTAACCAATACTGATTTTGAGTTAATTTAAAAATGAAAGTAGGAATTAATATTTTAAAAAGGGATCCCAATTCAACCCCCCTTCCTTGGATTTGATATTGCTACTTCAAATTTAATATGTGGAAATAAACTTTGAGTTTTAAAGAAGTTGTTAGCAAAATTATTTCTAAACACAGAAGATCGAAAGTAGGGATAACACTTCATTAAACTCAATGTTGGTTGTTAAAGGTAGGTCTTATGAGAAGAAAAACCACATAATAATTCTGAAACGTTGGAAATGTGGTATGCATGAGCATGTGGAGAATAATTGTCTTGATGGAGAAATGCCAAAGAAAGGCTCTTAGTCGAATGTTAGCAATGTCTACCTTACGATGGAAGATGATGATCTTCTCTAAAATGAGAAGTTTATCCTCATGGTATCTCTATGTAGCCATGGAAAAGGAAGGATTATTGTCAGGGAATTAGAACAAGGGCACTGGTTGTCATTGATGCAATGTGTGCTAAACTTCTTAAGAAAATCAACATAGAAGTCACACCATATTTTTCAACACAATTTTTGACATGGATAAGAAATTTTTGTAAGTGATTAGCTTGAAGTTTAATATACTTTTTATGATAGAGTATGATAGTTTATTTAAACTATGATTGTTAGTGTAGATAATGGAAACAAAAGCTATATAATTACCAAATAAGATGAAGATTTTTGGAGTTGAGTGAAATTATATATGTTAAAATAGTGCCACCTTACTTAGTTTTGTAAAGGAAGAAAGAGGTCAATAGTATATATATATCTCTAGTTCTTATCATAAATTGCACCAATTAGGATTTTATAGATACATAAGGTTGAATTCAAAGCATCACTTTGATAACTTTTCATTGAGAAATATTTTCTCAAGGGTATTTCTTTTCAACATATATTATATATAAGATCATTTTAAAAATGATTTGTTTTAGAATAATCTTTCAAAAAGTGGCTTACTACTAGCTATGACTATGATTTTAAAAAATGGTTTACCACTATGCGCTATTTTTATATAAAAATATTGGTTACTACTAAATGTGATTTTGATTTAAAAAGTAATTTACTACAAGTCTTTTTTTGATTTAAAAAGTGATTTAGCACAAAAGAGTTATTTAAAATAATGTTTAGGCTTATATTCTCTATATTTAAGGGATAAGATTTAAACTTAAATGATTATTACATCTTTTACAAAAGAGATTTGAGATGTAAGACAGATAAAGATGTGCTAAAAAATGGAGATGAGAAGGTGATAATAAAGAGTGGTTTTGGAATTTGATTTTCAAAAACTATTTAAAAATCATAATTTATGTCACTGAAGATATTACTAGGTTGAGTCGCGGACTAGGTCGCTCTCTTTAAGACGTTTTGCGGCACTGCCAAAATTGTGCAAGACAGACTATCAACCACGAAGTCCCCAGGATAAAACAGCCTAGATCACTGTATCAGAGTTCTACTGCACTGTAGAAAACCGTTCTAGAATTACACCATTAATATGACGCTTAAAACCACTCTTAATATGATGGTTAAAGTCACTTTCAATATGATGATTAAAGTCATTCGCAATATGGTACTACGACCACTCATAACTACAACATAACGACCGCTCTAAAAACAAAAGGACTACGGCATAATAACCGCTCTAAAAACGAAGGGACTACAACATAATAGTCGCTCTAAAAACCGAAGGGACTACGACATAATAGCCGCTCTAAAAACTGAAGGGACTGTGGCATAATAACCACTCTACAAACCGAAGGGACTGCGGTATAATAACTGCTCTAAAAACCGAAAGGGACAGAAAGAAAGGGGAGATGTGGCTCGAAATTAGGCAAGCATAATATCAGAGGGAGAAAAGAGAAAGTTGGGAAAAACATTCAACTTTGACGTACTTCTCACAATAGTTTGAAGCTCATTATATAGTGATGGAAGCAAACTCACATTTGTTTTCTAAGCAATGTGGGACTTTAGTAAGTATAAATTTGTAACTACTCAAAAATACTAGAGTTTTCCAATGTGGGATTTCAAAATTTACAAGAAATACTAGAGTTTTCCAATTTGGGACTTAACAAGTTTCTTTTCACTTAAATTTACAAGAAATATTTCTTTCCAATGTGGGACTCCAATAAATTATTAAATTCACACAATAACATACTTATTTTTTCAACAATCCCCTACTTGAATTTAAAAAAATGTTTCTGAAATAGCGTCAAACGCTTCTATAAGATCGTGCATAAACAAAGGTATCTCTTGACTTGAGCCTTTGCATAGTAAGTAAGATTCAGATTCAACAAGAGTGACTCGTAGTCTTGAACTCTATCTCTGAAATCAAACCCACACACAATCTTTTCATAGGGTGTATTCTCAAAAGCCCGTGCATTAATGACCCTACACGTGTATCCCAGTGTAGTGAACACTCTATGAATTCTGCCTCAAAATTCCATAGGAAGCGGCTCCACTTCCACATTCACATAGGTGAGTCTATCAAGAGTACTCCTCTAGCTAGGTACTCCCTCCACGTAGAGTATAGATCTCATTAAGAGTTTCTATTACTTCATCCTATCATCGCTTCAGGAATCATGCTTCTCTAATTTATAATAACATGTTCATCTCATATCACTCCACGACTTATTATTACCCATTGAACCTAATTCTTGATATCTCCAATCTTTTAGGTCGGGTTACGATCATGAATGACTCTATAGGCAGTAGTCTCATTCTTTTGGATGTATTTATGACTTTCTTTGTAGCTAAATCCTTTCGTCAAAAGATTTGCCAAATTCTCATCAGTGCATACATGATCCACTATAACAAATCATTTAGTAAATAACTTTCTAACAATGTTGTGCTTACAACAAATTTGTCGTCTCTTATCATTGTAATAACGATTCTCAATCTTCACAATAGCCGCGGTACTATCGCAGTGGATCAACACATCTGTCATAGGTTTTTCCCATATAGGAATCTCAACTAGCAAGCATCTCAACCAACTTGCTTCTTCACTATTAGTAGCTAGTGCTATAATTTCAGACTCCATAATGGATTGAGCCAATATCGTCTGTTTTTCGATTTCCAAGATACAACACCACTCACTATATTAAAATATAGTCATCGATTGCTCTGGAGTCCTCTAATAAGACATTCCAATCAGCAACATTGTATCCTTCAAGGACTATAGGAAATCTTTGATATTGTAATCCAAGACTCATGGTCCTTTAAAGGTATCCCATGACCCTTTCAATAGCGTGCAAATGCTCTATACTAGGTCTACTAGTAAACCTGCACAACAATCCAACAACATAGGCAATGTCAGGTCTAGTACAATCAGTGGCATACCTAAGGCTGCCAATGATGCTCGCATATTCAGTTTGTCTAACACCTTCACTAGTGTTCTTGAAAATTTTCATACTTGGGTCGTATGGTGTGCAAGCAGGCTTACAGTCAAAGTAATTATATTTCTTTAGGATATTTTCAACATAGTGAGATTGATCCAAAGAAATTCCCTTTTCTGACCTAGTAATCTTGATTCCCAGGATTACATTTGCTTCTCTGAGGTCTTTCATATCAAAGTTGTTACACAACAATGATTTCAAAATGTTATAGCATGAAAGTTTGAATCAAATATGAGTATGTCATCTACATAGAGACATATGATAGTGCAAATGCCATTTTCAAATTTATAGTAAATACATTTGTCACTTTCATTCACTTTAAACTCATTTGATTTAATCAAGTTATCAAACTTTTCATGCCATTTCTTAGGAGCTTGTTTAAGACCATAAAGATATTTATCTAACTTACAGGCCTTGTCTTCTTGTCCATGAATTACAAAACCTTCAAGTTGTTCCATATAAACTTCTTCTTCCATGTCACCATTTAAAAAAGGTTGTTTTAACATCCATCTGGTGTATCATCAGGTTATGAATAGCCGCAAGTGATATAAGCACCCTAATGGATGTTAGTCTAGTGACTGGTAAGAAAGTGTCGAAGAAATCTATATTTTCTCTTTGTCTAAAACCCTTGGCTACAAGGCGTGCCTTGTACTTATCAATACATCCATCGGGTTTTAGTTTCTTTTCCAAAATCCATTTACAACCTATTGGTTTGCAATCAGGAGGCAAGTCTACTAAATGTCAGGTCTTGTTAGACTCTAGAGAATCCATTTCATCGTTTATAGCTTATTGCCATAGATCTGCATCCAATGATGACAAAGCTTCTTTGAGATTTGCAGGATCCTCTTCTAAATTATGGACCATATAGTTTGTCCATAATCTTTAGCATCTTTGACTCTCTTACTTCTTTGAGTTTCTGTTTCACCTTGTTTGTTGCTTTCAGTGCTTCTTGTAATAGGAACATAACTTGGTTTGCTGCCCCCACTATTTCTCCATTTTACAGGGAATTTATTTTCATAGAAGTCAACATCATTTGACTCTATGATCATTTTTGCATTTAGGTCATAAAACCTATACGCTTTGTTCTTTACCGTATACCTAATGAATTCTTGTTCATAGGCTTTACTAGCAAGTTTAATTCGCTCAAGATTGGGGATTCTGACTTAAGTCAGATCACCCCATGGTTGAAAATAAGACAAGTTCGATTGTCTTAGACAAGTTCGATTGTCTTTTCTTCACTATCTCATAAGGAGATTTTTTATTTTTATTTTAGATTTAAGAACTCTATTCAAAATATAACAAATAAGCAATATATTTTCTGTACACTAATAAGATGCGACAATACAATTAAGCATACTACTAACAACCCATTTAATAAGAGTTCTATTCCTTTTTTTTTCCTTCAACTTTACCATTCACTCCAAGAAATTATGGTGAATGGTAAAGTTATTCCACATATAACTCCAGACAATTTATAAAACTTATTTAAACAAACTAGAATCATACTTGGAACCTTTTAATCTTTCTACTAAATTGATTTTCAATTTTAATTATAGAGATTCTTAACATGTCAAGCATTTCATTTTTGTTTTTCATTTCTTGTTAACATCTCATCAAGTTCACACATATCAAAATGTAATAAATCTAAAGACTCAGATTCTCTAACTACAAATTTATGTGAAATCTTTATTATTTTAACTTGACTACAAAAATCACATTTTACAAAATCATTTAACAACAATAACTTTGGAAATGAACCTAAGTTACTTATTTTTGAAATCAAATGTGTTCGCATCACATAGTATAACATATAAAAAATTAAAATCACACAACATGCAAACAAAAAGATACTTTTTATTGATTTGAACAATCAAATATAAAAATATACATTAAATTTCAACACTTAATTTAAATGTCATGAGTGACGTACCTTAATAGATGATCTCATGAATTATCTTCTGAATTTTACGGGAGAGTGCCTCCACAGATTTTTCATCAGTCATATGATATACTCTTACGTACTCATCATTCATTTTATACTCTAGGTAGCAGCTCACTACGCATTCATTCAGAGCATATAAACTATCTCCAGCAATATTGCTGAAACTGTAGTAGTTATACAGATTATCAACAAGTCCATTAAGAATATAATGCTTATCATTATTCTCCCATGGGTTAATTCTCCATCTTTCTTATCCTTTTCTGTTTGCTTCAAAACTTAAACAGTTTATTGAAGAGGCACCATAATCAAATCTAGTAATCTCTTCGGTTGACATGGCAGAATAAAACGTCTTAAAATTGTTGAAATTTGAGTTTCAAAAACTATTTAAAAATCACAATTTATGTCACCGAAGATATTACTGGATTGAGTCGCGGACTAGGTCGCTCTCTTTAAGACATTTCGCGGCACTGCCCCAATTGTGCAAGGCAGACTATCAACCACGAAGTCCCCAGGATAAAATAGCACAGATCACTGTATCGGAGTTCTACTGCACTGTAGAAAATCGTTCTAGAATTACACCTTGAATATGGTGCTTAAAGCCACTCTTAATATGACGGTTAAAGTCACTCTCAATATGACGATTAAAGTCATTCGCAATATGATACTACGACCACTCATAACTACGGCATAACGACTGCTCTAAAAACAAAAGGACTACGACATAACAGCCGCTCTAAAAATGAAGGGACTACAACATAATAGTCACTCTAAAAACCGAAGGGACTACGACATAACAACCGCTCTAAAAACCGTAGGAACTACGGCATAATAGCCACTCTAAAAACTGAAGGGCCTGTGGCATAATAGCCACTCTAAAAACTGAAGGGACTGCAATATAATAACCGCTCTAAAAACCGAAAGGGACAGAAAGAAAGGGGAAAAGCGGCTCGAAATTAGGCGAGCAGAATATCAGAGGGAGAAAAGAGAAAGTTGGGAAAAGCATTCAACTTTGGTATACTTCTCACAATAGTTTGAAGCTCATTATATAGTGATGGAAGCAAACTCACATTTGTTTTCAAGCAATGTGTGACTTTAGTAAGTATAGATTTAAAACTACTCAAAATACTATAGTTTTCCAATGTGGAATTTCAAATTTATATATTTCCAATATGGGACTTAACAAGTTTCTTTTCACTTAAATTTACAAGAAATATTTCTTTCCAATGTGGGACTCCAATAAATTATTAAATTCACACAATAAGCATTGTTGTGTCCTCCAATTTTGGGTAGAGCATTGTGAACGGCCAACTATCTGGTAGAAGGAAAGCCTACCGGTAATGACTGCATTACGAAATACCACCGAAGAGCTTATTACTGTGTGCCCTATTAACTTTTATCTACATGTGTTTGCATTTTTCTTGTTCAATTGTCACAATAAACTCAGGCTTGAGTAGCTCATCGTTTAGCAACATTTTAGTTTGAGTGCTTTCAGAGTTATGTGTTACTGGAGGACATTTACAAATTGTCCACTCGATTTTGAGGTTCATACCAAAGACAAGTCATAGATGATATCATGACATGAAGACGTGGGGTGATGTCAAAAGATCACTAATTTTCTCTAGAATAAATAAACATTAGAAATGAGGTTATAAGAGTATGAGACTCATATAGAGAACTTTATAGGATATGAATTTTATTAAAAAGTTCTTCATTCAAATCTTCCCAGGAAATGATCCACTATGTGTTTTGGTAGAATTAGTGTTGTCATATAATAGTTTAGTTGAAATTGTTTAGAACCCCCGGTTCTTGGAATGCAATTTTTGGGAAGTTGTGTTTTACTAAATTATATTAATTGGGATTTTTTTACTTGTGTTGCGTTTGTATTGTTGCATCATAGGTGAACTCATATTTTCAAAATGAAAAGGAACAAATAACAAATAAATTTACCACAAGTTTTCAAATAACAACAATTTCATTTTACATTTTTAAATAAATCACTAACATCTAGTTAGCTGTGCATTGAGTTATAGTCATAACATTAAGAGTTGTTACAAATGTAGATAGTAATTGTAACACCTCATATTTCTTTGTGAGACATATTTTCAAAAGATATATTTGAAATGATATATTAGCTCATGTAGTTGTGTATTATATATTCGTAATGATGGAACAACACTATATTGTTGTTGATTTTCAATTGGTTTGTCCCATGTGCATGCCACTAGCCCATAGCAACTATTGAAAGACCATTATAACAAATCTCTTCGAAAAGTGTTTTTCTTCGCTATTTGGTATGATTTTCTCTATAAACATAATTATATTGGTCAGAAGCAAAATTCAGTTAAAATTCAATTAAATTTATGTCTAAATCATTATTTCTCTTCTCAAGTGCACCAGAGTATCCTAAAGAGGGTTCATAGGTATACACGTTTACGTCCAATATACATAAAGTGATAGAGGATAATAAAACTTAAAACTTAGTATGATAAATATGCTTTAAATTTTATTTGTGTAACTTTTATCATTATCAAATTAATCTTCTTCTAGTTCAATACTTGCAACATATATTACTATGAATATATAACTGTTACTTAATTTCTATATATGTGAATACATGTCATCTTAAATTATTAAATGTGCTCTTGGGTGTATAATTATCTAAGATAAGAGGTCATCATAATCATGTTTTAGTTCTACTGACCACAATGAACCTTGTAAGTTGCTTTGTTCTTTGATCGAAAGCAGATAGTTGCCTGACGTAAGATATAAACATTTGTATGGCTTCCGAAATAGAATGATTAATGTTCGTGCGAATTAGATCAAATATTTTGTTCAAGATGAGTGGGAATATGAATTCAACATAGAAAGTAATTAGTAACTCCTTAATTTGCTTAAGAAACACTAATTCTAAGCAAATTAATAACCCAATCCACTCACCTCAAACCTATCATTTTGCATTGACATATCCAATTCTTGATGTATTAATCGATTAGAATATAACGAATAATTGATTCAGTTCACAAAAAATGTCAAATTAATTGATTAGGTATTTTATTTAATCGATTATTTAAACCTAACATTTCTTTCTTTCCCAATTTTTTTCACCTTCCCCTAATTTCTTATTCACCATCATCCCCATACATCATGTTAAAATAGTTAATTCACAATTATTTGTATTGATTAAAAGTTATTTAAGGAGATTAGAATATGGTTAATGATGTTAGTTATTTTGATGCAATTGACACTATACAAACTGTTTGATATACAATTTAAAGTTGAGCATGTTGCTTGGACAACAAGTAACTGATTAAAACTTGATTCTTTCAATTCTCTTATTCTCAATTTCAATTCCTCTAAGTCATATAATTTGTTCTAAGAGATCAAGAGATCAAACCCAGTAAAATGGTTTCACATTGTTGATGATTTTTTTGCAAATTAGAGATTTTTAAACAATTAGGGTTCTTATCTTTACTTTTTCTCTCCGGCTATGTATTAGTTTCGACTATTTTAGTCTAGGCCCGACCCCAACGCTAATCCGACGCTAAATCCATGTTAATGTCTGCTTTTTGTCTATTAGCGTGGACTTTTGGCCGACGCTAAATCCAATTTTTCTAGTAGTGTAATGTCATAAACTAAAGACCGGTATATCATACACACGAAGCCCTGTGTTCTTTAATTTATCAAATGTAGGATTTTTATGAGATTAAAAAAAAAAGTATAGATGGATTTAATATTGCTTGTAAAAATTCAAAATTCATGATTTAAGTTGGTTATGGCAAATTTGATCATGGTTTATTTTAGGAGTTGGTGTGATTCAGTTAGCTGGTGTTATCAAAATGGCCAATTTAAACCTTGTGTTTGTTTTTATGCATCTTTTGTTGGGCATGTACAACTTCTTTAAAATTGTAAGTATGCGTGACGAAACAATTAACAAAGGGTAGTAATAATAAGAAGATGAAGAAGAAATTGGGGGAGAAGAAATGTTAGGTTCAGGGAAGAAGATGAAAAATAAGATATTGGTTAGGCGAATCAATTTTTTAAATTGTATTTTTTTTTTAAATAGTGTTAATGTCATTTTGGTTCTTATCTACTCAATTGTCGCAGTGAGAGACTGATAAACCATATGTCACATAATCATCCACATCACCTAATTAACATAGTTTACAGTCAACCTAATGACAAAGACAAAACTGGTAGACGTTTGGATGAGTCGTGGACTAATTTGACTCTTTGGCTGAGTTTGTGATCAAAGTGAAAGTGATATGCACATTCAAAGACTAAAATTGTGGTTTACCCTTCTAAAAAATTTAGTCATTGGCATATATGTCGAAGGTTTTTGAGATGTCTTTCAAAGTGTAAAGAAATGATGCGTGTTGGTTCCTAAGTGTCTGAGTGTGGCCTAAAGCCATTGGCAATCAAGTACCTTATTCCCCTCTTTTCCTATTTTGTGTGATTTTGAGGCGAGATAAGAGTCATTGTATCTTAACCTTTTGTAGTCTTGCTGCTCAAATATTAGTATCCTAATATAAATAGGTGATATATTCATTTGGAGGGATTTTTTTGAATCCTCTTCCCTTCCTTAAGTTCTTGTTATCTTTCTCTATGTGGGAATCTTCAATTTGTGCCACATTTGCTCATATGTCGGAGTTCGGAGCTTTGCGTTCGTCCTCAACTTCAAGTTCATCACTCTATTATGGTAAGTTTCGCCCTTTTAATTGGTGGTTATGTAGTTTTTTTTTATTAGAAAGGATATTTGCCAATAGTGTGCATGGTAAAAGAAATAAGTAGTTTCCATTGTGCCATTGTGCTCCTTTTTCTGTTGTGATTGCTTGTGATCCTTTGCCCTTTAACTTCTTGAATGATGGCAGGAGACTGAACTTTATGATTTTAAATTCATTTTCTTCCTCTACTTTTTAGGTCATCATGGTGTCATGGTAAAAGGGACGTCTACGAGTTAAACCCTTGTAAAGGAAGACATTTTCAGACATTTTCTTCTTCTCTTAATTCAATATGGTATCAGACATTTTCTGGTCTTGATTACCTCATTGTTCTTCACTTTTCTTAATTTATTTCCTCAATGGCTGAAAACCCTTTCTCTGATTTTTCCTCAAATCCTTTAAATCTCTATTATCTTCATCCCAATGAGAATCCATCGTTGGTTCTCGTTACCCCATTATTGGACAACAAGAATTATAATTCCTTGTCACGCGCAATAAAGGTCGTATTAATTTCCAAGAACAAATTAAAAATTGTCAACGACACTTTTCTTCAACCGACATCTACACATGTTCTTCACGATCCATGAGTTCGCTGCAACAATATGGTGCTCTCTTGGTTGCAACGATCAATTTCCGATAGTATCGCTCAATAAATTCTTTGGATCAACAACGCACACAGAGTTTGGAAAAATCTGGAAAATCGATTCTCTCAAGGTGACGTTTTCAAAATTTCAGACATCCAAAATGATCTCACAAGACTTCAGCAAGGTAATCTCAACATTACCAACTATTTCACCAAATTAACCTCTTTATGGGAACAAATCAATTCATTTTGACCCACTCGCGACATCTTCTATGCAATTCAATGCACTTGTGGGGCTGCTACTGACCTTAGAAAATTTAAGATTCAAGATCGGGTCATAAAATTTCTCAAAGGTTTGAGCGAACAATTTTCAATGTTCGTTCCCAAGTCATGCTTTTTGAGCCCCTCCCTTCTTTGGATAAAACATTTTCTATAGTTCTTGGTCAAGAACGACAACTTAATGTTCAAGCATCCTCTGATTCTACCTTGAAAATCATGATATGGCCATGCAAGTTCAAAATAGTCACTACAATGGAGGAGGAAGGGGCAACAATTATTCTAATAATCGAGGTAAAGGACGCAATAATTCTGGGTTTGGTTGTGGCCCTTATCAGAATTCTAATCGGATTTGTACTCATTGTGGTCGAACAAACCACACAGTGGAAACATGTTTTCTAAAACATGGTTATCAACCTGGATTTTTACAATGACATTCTCGAGCAGCCCCTAATAATGCAACTGCTTCATATTCTCAAGATTCCTCTCTAGTTGATCAAGATAGCACCGCCACATCTCTTACCATTATTCAAGATCAGTATAATCAAATTCTTCAACTTCTCCAAAATAATCTTGAAGTTTCTTCATCTACAACACCGATTTAGTTTCCTCTCAATTAGGTAAGCCAGTTGTCTATTGGCTAATGGATACAGGTGCTACCCATCACATAACTCATAATTTTGTTCATTTTTCTACTCATGTTATTGTTCAACCTATTACTATGAAATTACCTAATGGTCAAACTACTGCTACTAATATATCTAGTTATATAAAAATATTTAAACATATTACTCTGCACGATGTATACTATCTTCCAGAATTTCACGTCAATTTGATCTCTGTAACAAAATTGGTTGACTCATCTAAATGTTACCTTACCTTTACTATTGATAAATGCTTCATTTTGCATAATTAACCCAAATAAGTGATTGGTACAATTGATAGACATGAAGATTTCTATGTTTTCCAAGCTCATGCCAAGATATCTCTCCATATATCTAGTAATTGTTGTAATAATACTTTTTCTGTTTCAGATTCTACAATTTTATGCACTATAGATTAGGTCACATTTCTGATTCTACACATAAATGTATTGCTTCACATTTTTCTTTCATTTCTTACAAGTTTAATAAAAATTTTCCTTATGATACATGTCAATTTTCTAAACAAAGAAAGTTACCTTATCTTATTAGAACTAGTCAGTACTCTATGATTTTTGATATTTTGCACGCTGACATTTAGGGTCCTTATTCTACTTCCTCTATTTTTGGTCATAAATATTTTCTTACTCTTGTGGATGACTATAGTAGATTTACTTGGATAGTTTTGATGAAATTTAAAAGTAAAACTAGACATCACCTCATCAACTTTATTTCATACATTGAAACACAATTTTCCACTAAATTAAAGTGTCTACGCACTGATAATGGGCCTGAATTTTCAATGAATGAGTTTTGGGAATCTAAAGGAATCTTACACCAAAGATCTTGTAGTGAGTATCCTCAACAAAATGGAATTGTTGAAAGGAAATATCAACACATCCTCAATGTGGCCAGATCTTTCTCTTTTCAAGCTCACTTGCTTGAGAATTTTTGGCAATTTTCTATACAACACGCTATTCATTTAATAAATAGGTTACTTTCTCGTGTCATTAATAATAAGACTCTTTTTACTTTACTTCACAACACACCTCCTACTTTACTGCATCTCAAATGTTTTGGTTGTTTAGCTTATGCTTCCACTTTAAATGCTTATAGAACAAAATTTGAACCACGTGCTAGAAAAACTGTCTTTTTGGGTTATAGGGATGGTACTAAAGGATATTTCTTATATGATTTACATACTAATGAATTTTTTTGTTTTTAGAAATGTTATCTTTTTTTAACAGGTTATCCTTTCTTTATTGTTACAAATAATACTCCTTTACCTATTATGCCTCAGCTACATTCTGACACTACAGACCTTGAACCCCTTGATTCTATTTAGAATCACATCAATCCAACCCCTCATCATGATGTTAACACTAATATTGACCACCCTGCTCAAACCACTGTTCATGAACAACCTGTTCAAATAAGTACCATACCTTATCCCCTTAGACACTCAACTAGAATTACAACCAAGCCAAGTTATCTAAATGATTATCATTGTGAACTTCTTAGGAAACCTACCCACAAACCAACTCACTCTTCTAACTATTTATATCCTTTATGTTCTGTTTTATATTATGATAATTGCAATACATCTTATAAAAACTTTTGTTTAGCTATTTCTTCTATAATTGAACCTAAGACTTATACTCAAGCATGTAAACAAGATTGCTGGAAAATTGCTATTAATAATGAATTGCATGCTCTTGATTCTACTCATACTAGGTCTATTGTCGATCTACTAAATGATAAGACTCATATTGGTTGTAAATGGGTCTACAAAGTTTAACATTGCGTCGATGGCTCGATAGAAAGATATAAGGCCAAATTAGTGGCCAAGGGATACACCCAACTTGAAGGTGTGGATTTCTTTGACACATTTTCCCCTGTTGCCAAATTAACAACTGTAAGAACTCTTCTTGTCTTTGCTTCTATTAAAAATTGGTTTTTAGAACAACTTAATGTAAACAATACCTTTTTACACGGTGACTTGCATGAGGAAATTTATATGAATCTCCGGGTTATAAAATTACTCATGACAGTAATGGAACTACCAAGGTTTGCAAGCTTCATAAATCAATTTATGGCCTTAAACAAGCTAGCAGGCAATGGTACTCCGAACTTTCTGACTCCCTTACCTCTCTTGGTTATACTCACTCAACTGCTGATTTTTCTTTATTTACAAAAAAATTTAATGACCATTTCACTACATTGATTGTATATGTTGATGACGTAGTGCTCATAGGTTATGACTACACTGAAATTCAACAAGTAAAATTGTTTGTAAATGAAAAATTCAAAATCAAGGATCTAGGTTGTCTTAGATATTTCCTTGGCATTAAAATTGCTAGATCACCAAATGGTATTGTTCTTAACCAATGCAAATATACACTGGAATTATTAGATGAAACTAACCATCTAGCCACCAAACCATCTAATACTCCTTATGATTCTTCTCTAAAATTACATTGTACTGATTCTCCTTATTATGAAGATATTAATCAATTTAGGAGACTCATTGGGAGACTTATTTATCTTACTATAACTCGACCGACATAGCATTTAAGGTTCAGTAGGTGAGTCAACATGTCTCTCAACCTTGACTTGTCCATTATCAGGTTGCAACTCGCATCCTACAATATTTAAAATCATGTCCTGCAAAGGGCTTATTTTATTTTTCTTTCACTGATTTATGTCTTTCTGGTTTTGTAGACTCTGATTGGGCTACGTGTCCAAATACTAGAAAATCTGTCATAAGTTATGTTGTCTTTTTAGGCTCATCTTTGATCTCTTGGAAATCAAAGAAATTGTCCACTGTTTTAAGGTCCAGTTCTGAGGCTGAATGTCGCGCCTTGGCCATTCTAACATGTGAAATACAATAGCTGCACTACCTCTTCAAAGATTTGCACATTACTTTCAGCAAACCAACGTTTGTTTATTGTGACAACCAGTCAGCAATTTACTTATCTCACAACCCAATATTTCACGAATGAACCAAACATATAGAAATTGACTGTCATATTGTTCCTGAGAAAATTGGTATTGGCATCATAAAGTTATTCCCTATATTGTATGCTGCTCAAATTGCAGACTTGTTAACGAAGCCTCTGCTGAAACCAGCTTTCCTGCAATTATTGTCCAAACTTGGTCTATTTGATGTGCATTGTCCAACTAGAGGGGGAGTATTAAATATAAGTTAGCCTTTGTTTATCTATACTAATAACATAATTCAGTTTAGGTTTTTTTGTAAGGCCTGGTAGTTTTTTTGTTCTATTTGTATATATGTAAGACTTGGGTCATTTTCCAAAGTTAGGTTTTTCAATTCACATAATTCTTCTTCTCTTAATTCAATAACAACAACAAAACTTGTATCGAATACTCCATGGCATGTATTCCGATGTATGAGGTTCTTTTCAAATACATAGGGTTTGGCATGTTGTTCTTTGATTTCGAGAAGAATATCTTTCAACACCTCGACTTATACCCTTCGTAGATGCACCCGGACTCAAAGAATCAAAGACAATATTACATTGTCAGAGCTCGTACAAATGAGGCGATGATGAGTGTCACTATGAGGAACGAGGTTTTGGATGTTGAATGGAACGAAAATGGCGAAGTTGTGGAAAACGTAATTCCATATTTTTCCTTTTTGGCTAGATTATCACTTCTAGAGAGATAGGGAAAAAGTGATGTTTCAAGAATCACAATTGTATTTCCAGAAGATTCTGATAGGAGAACTTTCAAAAGATTTGTTGATGGATTTATAAAAGCCATTAAAAGCAAGAAAGACGGTACAATGGTAGAGATATATAGGTTTATTGACCAAATACCTTGTTGTTTATTGGTCGTAAGAGAAAACCAAGATTACTAATTTTAAAGGCAAGGTTGAGAATGTTGTGGGGATAAGTTAATATAAGTTTGCCAATGACATTATATTGAAAAATCCAATGAAAACAATTATCGACCTACTTAAGGATCATTGTCGACTTTTAATGATATCCCTCAGTAAAATGGAGAAGCAAGTGAAATGGTATCAATACTTGGGTCGATGTTCAAATAACTAAACCACGAATTACACTCCAGACAATCATAAACAAATTTATTGCAAACACTACAATAATGATTCCAAAGACTCCTTTGGAGGCTTGGACCATATTGACAACTCCATCAATATATGAGTTTGACTAAAAACTAGAGTTAATAATAAATTAGAATTTTTTTAGAACTAAAAAGTTAAGATATATTTTATAGTGACAAAATAAAAATGTTGAATTTTATAAAAATAAAAAATTTATTTGACTCAATAAAATTTATTCAAAAAGTCAGTATTCAATTTTACGTATTTGAGTATACTGAAAATACAAAAAATGGTATGTTAATATATACCAGATATTTTGATTTTGAAATATTTGATACTTAAAATTGCATACCGAGTTTTTCCTTTTTCAAAAAAGTAGAAATCCATTTATCAATTCTCTCTCTATATATATATATATTTTGTTTATATTCTTTTTATTTAGTGGCTAGGAGT
The DNA here is from genome assembly GCA_037974835.1 of Cicer judaicum. Taxonomy (NCBI): domain Eukaryota; kingdom Viridiplantae; phylum Streptophyta; class Magnoliopsida; order Fabales; family Fabaceae; genus Cicer; species Cicer judaicum. The sequence continues at coordinate 4,730,038 of JBBPBS010001080.1, forward strand.
AGAGGTCGAGATGGTTCAATTATTCATCTTAGGAGGAAAGAGTTCAACCTACTGCATCTAAGAGAATGAAAGATGGAGAAGCTTGTGCCGATATATATGTGATGAAAGAGTGACCATTAGAGTAGTATATAGAGCAACAACATATCCAAGAAGATCATATTGAACATTATACAGAGGACGAGCATATGGAACAAGTTCGAAAGGGGGTTAGAGCATGGCTTCGTTGGAGAATCATATGACACATCCATGTTGAAATCATACGAGCACCATGTTGCTCGTAGATTATGGCAAAGAGAGTAATTGGTTTAATAATTAGAGTTATTTAATTATTTTACTACATAATTATTTATTAATGTATCATTGAAATATTTACTATATTGTATTATATATGTAGGATCGTGTTGCTTTCAAGGTAGTTACATGTGGTTTTAAAATTAAGAAGTTTAAGTTTAGTTACATACCTAAATATGTAGAGGAGTGGATTGGAAGGATCAAATTTAGAGTAGCTGATTTAGTACTTTTTGTTGATGGTTGATTGTAATCTTGTATCAGCATTCGTTGAAAGGTGGCACAATGAAACTAGTTCGTTTCAGTTGCCTTTTAGAAAAATGTCTGTCACTTTAAATGATGTTGGAGTCATCTTGGGATGTTCCTATCATTCGTCAATTTTTTTCTCTACCTATTGATACGAATGTTGATATGACTAGTGGCAACAGTGCAATTATTAGGGGCATCGTATGTAGATGCAATCGCACATACTCAATCCACCATGAGTGTTCATTTCAAATTGAGTTGGTTGAAAGATGATGTTTATTTTGAAAAATATAAGGAGACACAAATATGAAAAAGCTACGACGACCTACCTTCTCCATTTGGATGGATGCTCTATTTTGGCACATAAAAGTCATACTCTAGTGGATGCAAAATATTTATTTTTATTTTGCGATATGGCGAACTGCAACAATTAGGGATGGGGCCTAGCTACTTTGATTATTTTGAACAACTTCCTTGGTGATGCAAGCACACATAGCACCAGACACATAGAATGATATATGACCTTTTTACAAACATTTTATTTTAATTTTTTGTGATCATATTACTTCTTGTATTTATATTTATATTCTTATTTTGGTTACAATGTTGGATATAAGAACATTTTCCAACCATCTGTAATAAGGGGACTCTGGATTTGTTCCTACAGGAAATATTGACGAAGATTGGATGTACTAAGAATTGATGATGTCATATGGACACCTCATGAGGATCACATAAACATTTGTCCCATTGATGTGGCGTCGTTGTTTAGAGGTTATTTTCAATCTTTCTTCAATTTTACCTACATCATATTTAGTTTAAGACTATTATGTAAGATATTCTAAATGAGAAGAAAATAATTTATTATTACCTGCACCCAATGACTATTGTTGGCAAATCCAATGGTTACGAGAATCAAGTTTTCCAAGTGAACCCCTCAATGAGAAGAAAGTCAAATTCAATGTATTTGATAATGACACCAAAATAATGTTATATGCAGAAGCTATTACATATACCACTTTGAAATGGTCAGCCATTTATCATCTTGCATCTCAAAATTAGTTATCAATAATGACCCTTTTATTTGCTGAACTCGTTCCTTAAATAATGAATAATACATATCAATGTGTGTATTAGTTTCCTTGTCCAATTGTTGACAAACTAATGATCATGACTCTTCAAGCCAACAAAATAATGCTGAAATAGTCAGAAAACTTCAATTTCTATATGCCTCAACATTAACTACACCTTCTATGTATGGATGAATAAATGAAAAAAATGGATTCAAAATTTGTATAGTTTGTTTCTTTCTTGATAGCTGAGATGATTGTTTTCTTGACTTTGGAGATGGTTTTTTACCTAACTTTTGAGATGAGTGATTTGTCGAGCTTTGAGCTATGTCAACATGCTCAAAACATGAAGGATCACAATGGATGTCATATTCCTTCGACTTTTTTATTTTCTTAACTCCACCTTTGGTTTTAATTTTATCATGTGATGGACACATAAAAGTTGTATCTAGAAATGCAGGTTTATATAGCTTACTCATCAATTCCTTTTTGCAAATAATATCTAGTGGTTGAAATTATTTCCACAATGCATCCATCCCAATTGACATGTCCAACTCTGATTCAGGCTCTTCTTTAAGATTAGCCTCCATTGATAGTTTTCTCCAATGAATATGATTCGTGTCCAATGGAATATGAATACCTTTAATCTTATAATATGATAACTCATAAGCACAAAGTAACCTATGTGGAGTTCTTATTGCACAACCACACGTCACTTTGTTAGTGGCGACCAACTTAACTTTCAAATATTCTTTAAGAATATGTTGTATACCTACTTTGGATACAAACTCATGCAAAATCCTCAAAATTGGATTATTGTGGTTGTGCTCCACACCATATAGACTTTTCTAAAACGATGCTCTAATATTGTACAATTGTAAGTTCAACATGTTGTTCACAACATCCCAACTCTTACACAAATCTCATTTACTATCTTGCAACATATTTTTTAATCTCTGATGAGTTGATTCGACTCTCTACACAAATAAAAAACACATAAAAGATATAAAAAAAAACCTAAATTAAAAAAAAAAAAACAAAATGTGTTAAATTAGAACCTTTTTAGCTTATCTGGACACGATTCGACCAATCCAAAACAAAATTTTCCTTAAAGAGTTAACCATGATAGTTATCATAGATGATAATATGAACACATATTATTTCAAAGTATAGCAAATGTTGCATAATCTATCATTGTAGAATAATAGACAATTTTATTCCAAAATTTTATTACTGACTCTTGTCTTTCCTTTAACATTTATTACTTCCATTTGCTTCCAAATTTTTCGTTTACATGAAAGTGACATAACAAATTTATTGATGATGGAACTACCTCAAGAGCATTTTTCATGACAAGATCTCTATCAGTCAAAATCACTTTTGAAATGTTAACTTGTTGAGATGACACCTATTATTTCAAGCAATGATATTATGTATTTGTTATTTTTGTATGTATTATCCATGATAAGTACATTAGGAAGCAGATTCAACAACTTGATCAAATCTGGATGAGTCCAAAAAATGTCTCTAACAACATTTGAGTCTTCATATTTTCTATATTAGCACACGTACTTCTCATATTCTATTAACGTTAATAACTGTTGCATCTCAATTATAAGACCTTTCAAATTAGATTGATACACAGTACATGTGCAATTGTCTTTGTTTTTGTCTTTTAATGCACTCAACATTTGTTTCGATACAAATTGATATTTTGTCATGTCATTGAATTTTTTTTGCTAATCTTTGGTTAAACGTCTCAAATTGTATGACCTTTTAAAATATCCGCTAACTTATGATTGTGAAATCCACAACGAACACTAACTATCTACCCGTCAAAAACTTTCAATGGTACCGCTCTTTGTAAGATTTATGGGTCACATATGTAATTAATTAATAAAGTGTGTTAGGGTCATTATATAATTAGCCAATAAACTAGGGGTCAAATAATATATAATAGTTTACGGCTAAAGAGCATAATAGTTATGAAAATTAATAGTGTAGATACCAGGCGGTTTCTAATTTAATGAGGGGCTGAATTAGAAATACTGCAATTTGGGATATAACTAATAATAGTTATATATAGGGGTAGTGGTCCCCAAGGCAAACACAACAAGACTATTCAGTTTCACAAACCCTAAGGAGAAAACTCTCTGGTTCTCTCTATCCCCATCAAGAGAGCAAGGTCTTCACGGTGTTTTGCTGAGGAAGATCACCCAACCCATTGGCTCTATCATCATCATCCCAGGATTTCATCAATGTCAATTCCCACAGGTACGCTTCCGTCTTTAGTTATTCATCATGTAATTGAAATGGATTGTTGAGCATAACGTTATAGGTTTTTTTAACAACAATTGGTATCAGAGCCTACCATGTTTAATTCATGATGAAATTCGGTTATTGTCTTTGTTTTTAGGATTCAATTTGGGAATTTTGACATGATTGAAATCTTAGGGAATTTCGGTTATAATTTTTTTTTTCGTGTTGATGTGCCATTGATGGTTTACTATAAAGATTTTCTATAATTGTTTTGGATGATTGGAACAATTAATGAATCGTGAACAATGCCATGAAATTTTGTTCAATTTTGTTTGCTATTCTAGGGTTTTGTTTTTTGTTCTCTGTTGAATTAGCAAAATGTAGTATCAAGGTTCAGTTTTGATCTATTTGGGATTGTTGAAACAAAAGTAAACAAAATTAAATTACATTGGGTAAGTAATTTTGTTATTTTGTTTCCTGTTTATGACTTTTGAACAGTAAGTTTTGTTTCTGTTTTCTGAATGGAGAACGAGGTTAATTATATTATATAGAAATTGTGTTTAATCAATTCCATTTTTGCTTACCATTCCTTGTGATTCAAATTGAGCCTATGTGTTAATTTGATTGTTTGAATGGTAATGAAATTTAATTGTAAACATCGTTAATTTAGCTGGCACTAGCCTCTTTAAATGAAAAATTGATTTTTGACTGAATATGAAATAGAATTTGAAAATCCTGAAGAAAAATTCAGGTTTCTGTTGTGCCTTTGTGATCAGGCTTCTCGTAACATTCAGTTACATAATGTCCACTGTTATTGGGTGAACCTCTGTTTATTGGTTGTTACTCTAGGTTCAATAGACGATGGACTACTTATGTTTTGTTGTATCATAAGATCTTATGCATCCATGTTGTGTTGTGTCATATGAATTTGAAACTAAGTACCTCAATACTTAGTTTATTTTGCAAAGGCTCACTATTTACCTCAATACTTAGTTTTTAGTTTTTAGTTTTTAAGTTTATTGTTCCAAAATGAGGCCATGAAAACCTGATAAAAAAAAACATTGTTTTTAGTTTTCTTTTAATAAAACAATAATTATCAAATACTAATGAAACACAGTTTATATTAGTGAACAATATTTTTTTAAATATTGTTTTATTTGGATATAATAAATATATGTTCAAGTCAAGTTTGACATTTTGAATGAGTTAATTGAAACTTGATGTCGCCAAAGTGACATCTCTTGTCTAAAGTGCCCGTGAAGAGTGTCAAATGGCTGTGTATATGTTTATTCATGCGGGTATTGACCAGCCCAAAGGAAGGTTAATATTTGGCAGAATCACATGTACACCTGCAATGATAAATGTGTGACAATTATTTGGTATACATATGAGCAGTAAATCGGCCCAAAGGAAGGTTTATTGTTTGACATGTCTTATTGTCAATAGTTGATCGTTGCAACAAGAGTACCACTAGCAGTTGGTGTTACTGTCCAAAGACTTGACACCAATGGTGCACTTGGTATCTTGAGATGGGTTAAATTCCATGATTTGAACATATGTATTTATTTATTTATTGATTTATTTTCCTATAATGTGAGTTTCTAAGTTTCGTTCTTTATTTAATTCACAACATCTTTTGCTTCCATATCTGCAAATTTGAGTTCTATTCCTATCCTTGATGGGACAAATTTTAAGGAATGGAAAGAGAACATTCAGTTCTTGACTGCATGGATCTAGACCTTGCATTAAGAATTGAACGACCCCCTACTCCTAAGGACTCTAGTTCTTCTGAGGAAAAATTAGAGTATGAGAAATGGGATCGCTCAAATCGCATAAGTCTTATGATCATAAAGCGTGACATTCCTGAGGTCTTTAGAGGTGCTGTCTCGGATGAGATAGTTACAGCTAAAAATTTCCTTGTTGAGATGGAAAAACGCTTTGAAAAAAGTGATAAGGCTGAAACAAGTTCTTTGCTTCAGAATTTAATTTCCATGAAGTATCAAGGCAAGGGAAATATAAGAGAGCATATTATAATGATGTCCAACATTGCTTCTAAGCTTAAAGGACTAAAGCTTGAGTTGTCAGATGACTTACTCATTCATTTAGTATTGTTGTCTCTTCCTTCGCAATTCAGTCAGTTTAAGGTGACTTATAACTGTCAAAAGGAGAAATGGACTCTTAATGAGCTCATTTCATTATGTGTGCAAGAAGAGGACAGGCTGAAGCAAGATAGGACTGAAAGCACTCACTTTACTAGCATCTCTAAATACAAGGGCAAAAGGAAAAGAATTGAGGAGCCCAAGAACAAAGCTGCTGCTAAGGGTCCAGAACAAAAGAAGCAGACTAAGGACAACAACTGCTTCTTCTGCAGGAGTCCTGGACACGTGAAGAAGGATTGTGCCAAATATCACGCTTGGCGTGTTAAGAAAGGTATGATTCTGTCTTTGGTCTGTTCTGAGGTTAATTTAGCTTCAGTACCTGGAAACACTTGGTGGTTAGACTCTGGTGCAACTACTAACATCAGTGTTTCAATGCAGGGTTGCCTGAACTTCCAAAAGCCTAGTGATACTGAAAGATGCATCTATGTAGGAGATGGGAAGAAGGTAGAAGTTGAAGCCATAGGAAAATTTAGATTATTATTAAGTTCCGATCATTATTTGGATTTAGAAGACACTTTTGTTGTACCGTCATTTAGATGGAATTTGGTCTCTATTTCTTATTTGGACAAATCAGGATATTATTGTTCATTCAGGAATAAAGAATTTACTTTGTCTTTAAATTCGAATGTTGTTGGAACCGGTTTACTTTCTGGTTATGATAATCTTTATTTGTTGGAATGTGGCTAACTATAATGAAACCTTGAGTGTGGAATCACGTGGTACTAACCGTCTAGGTCACAACCGTCTAGGTCACATCTAGGAGCGCTTTGGCATAACCGTCTAGGTCACATCTCTAGAAATAGAGTTGAACGACTTGTGTCAGATGGAGTTTTAGATTCCATTGACTTCACAGACTTTAACGTTTGTGTAGCATGCATTAAACGAAAATAGACTAAAGATAAGAAATTAGACGCATATAGAGCTACAGACGTCTTAGAATTGATACATACGGACATCTGTGGCCCATTTCCAACTCCTTCTTGGAATGGTCAACAATATTTTATATCATTCATAGACGATTAGTCTAGATATGTCTACCTTTACCTAATTCACGAAAAGTCCAAATCAATAGACGTGTTCAAATCCTTTAAGGCAGAAGTTGAGAATCAACTTAATAAGAGAATTAAAAAGGTCAAATCTGATCGTGGTGGTGAATACTACGGCAGATATGACGGTTCAGGTGAACAACGTCCGGGACCATTTGCCAAATACCTAGAGGAATGTGGAATCGTCCCACAATACACTATGCCGGGGTCACCCAGCATGAATGGTGTAGCTAAAAGACGAAACAGGACTCTTAAGGATATGGTAAGGAGTATGATTTGTCATTCCACCTTGCCAGAGTCACTCTGGGGAGAGGCATTAAAAACAACAGCATACATTCTTAATAGAGTACCAACTAAGGCAGCGGCTAAAACACCTTATGAGCTTTGGATTGGGCGTAAGCCTAGTCTGAAGCACCTTCATGTTTGGGGATGTCCAACTGAGGCAAGGCCTTATAGGCCGAATGAAAAGAAATTTGAACCCCGAACAATTAGCAGCTATTTTATAGGGTACTCAGAAAAATCAAGGGGCTATAAATTTTATGATCCAAAATTGAGAACAATTTTTGAGACGGGAACGGCAACGTTCTTTGAGGATATTGAGTTTGGGGGGAAGATTAAGGTTAAATATTTTGTCTTTTAGGAAGAATCAATAACAATTCCAGAACTGATTCTTCCACCAGTTGACTTTCCCATTATTGAACAAACTCAAGATGATCTGGTTGTTTAGGAAGAACAAAATCCAGATCAAATTCAAGATCCTCAAGAACAAGTGCCTCAAGAGCCAGCTCCATTGCGGAGATCCACTAGAGAAAGGAAAAATGCTATTTCGGATGATTATGTAGTATTTATCAATGTAGTAGAGGAAAATGTTGGCATGACCGAAGACGACCCGGTCAACTTTCATAAAGCCGTGCAAGATTCCCATTCAGATAAGTGGATCGAAGCAATGAATGAGGAGTATAAGTTTATGCAAGACAATTCAGTTTGGGAACTTATCTCATTACCTGAAGGAGTGAAACCCATTGGTTGCAAATGGATTTTTAAAACCAAGCGGGATTCCAATGGTAATGTGGAGAGATATAAGGCATGTCTTGTGGCTAAGGGCTATACTCAAAAGGAAGGGATTGATTATAAAGAGACTTTCTCTCCGGTTTCATCGAAGGACTCTTTAAGAATAATCATGGCTCTTGTTGCTCACTTTGATTTGGAGCTTCATCAAATGGATGTAAAGACAGCGTTTCTCAATGGCGACATTGATGAGACGATCTATATGGTGCAGCCAGAAAACTTTGTGTTGGGAGACCCCAAGAATATGGTGTGCAAACTAAGAAAATCCATTTATGGGCTAAAACAGGCTTCTCGTCAATGGTACCATAAATTTCATCAAGTAATTCTCTCATTTGGTTTTGAGATGAATACAGTTGATGATTGTGTGTATCATAAGTTCAGTGGGAGCAGACATATTTTCCTGGTCTTGTATGTTGATGACATACTGCTTGCCACTAACGATATAGGCATGTTGCACGAAACTAAGAAATTTCTATCAAAGCATTTTGAGATGAAAGATCTTGGTGACGCCTCTTTTGTATTAGGAATTCAGATACACCGAGACAGATCTCGAGGTATTCTTGGATTGTCACAAAAGAGCTATATCGATAAGGTTCTCAAAAGGTTTGGGTTACATGATTGCAAACCAGGGGACACCCCAGTTGCTAAGGGAGACAAGTTTAGTCTCAAACAGTGCCCTAAGGGAAGTTTGGAAATTCAAAAAATGCAAAAGATCCCTTATGCTTCAGCTGTAGGGAGTCTTATGTATGCCCAAGTATGTACGCCAGACATAGCGTTCATAGTAGGGATTTTAGGCAGATATTTAAGCAATCCAGGTCTTGACCATTGGAAAGCAGCCAAGAGGGTCATGAGATATTTGAAGAGAGCAAGAAACTACATGCTCACATATAGGAGGTCAGACCAGTTAGAGATCACTGGGTACTCTGACTCAGATTTTGCGAGATGCCAAGACAACTTAAGATCAACTTCAGGCTATGTCTTTCTGTTAGCTGGTGGAGCAGTTTCTTGGCGTAGTGCCAAGCAAGGTCTTACTGCTTCATCAACCATGGCAGCAGAATTTGTAGCAATTCATGAGGCATCTGACCAGGGCATTTGGCTGAGAAATTTTGTCACGGGGCTGCAAATAGTTGAAGGGATTGAAAGACCACTCAAGTTGTATTGCGACAATAGATCAACAGTCCTATATTCTAACAATAATAGGAGCTCAACCAAGTCAAAACACATTGACATTAAGTTCCTAGTTGTTAAAGAGAAGGTACAAAGTGGACAGATATCCATATAACACTTAGGGAAAAACTCCATGATTGCGAATCCGCTCACTAAAGGTCTACCACCCAAGGTCTTTCATGAGCATACTGCTCACATGGGTGTGCTACAGTTTGAGGAATCTTGATTTTAGTGGGAGTTTCGTCCATTATGTAATTTATGGTCTATGTTTAATTGTAAAATACAAATACATTGTATTTGGATTTTCTAATCAGAAATAAAGTTTAAAATATTCAGTTTTGGTTACTTTGTACATTTAAGTTATGGTATGATCTCATTCGGTAAAGTAGGACCAGTTGAAAATTGACATGCATTGACCAACTTCATGTAATTTTCATGCTACACTTTTCATAATGGGTCTATGTCATTTAGTTGTGTCAGTGCGGGTGATCATTGATGGGTTTAGTTATGCTTATTATGACGAAAGCCTATTTGGTTCCATGTGCTGATACGATTAATGGACGGGACAATTTGGATTAGGCTCAAGGTAATTATAATGACATTTTTGACGTCATAAAGTCTAACACACTCCTAAGGATACATGTGTGACCAGTGGGAGATTGTAAGATTTATGGGTCACATATGTAATTAATTAATAAAGTGTGTTAGGGTCATTATATAATTAGCCAATAAACTAGGGGTCAAATAATATATAATAGTTTATGGCTAAAGAGTATAATAGTTATGAAAATTAATAGTGTAGATACCAGACGGTTTCTAATTTAATGAGGGGCTGAATTAGAAATACTGCAATTTGAGATATAACTAATAATAGTTATATATAGGGGTAGTGGTCTCCAAGGCAAACACAACAAAACTATTCAGTTTCACAAACCCTAAGGAGAAAACTCTATGGTTCTCTCTATCCCCATCAAGAGAGCAAGGTCTTCAGAGTGTTTTGCTGAGGAAGATCACCCAACCCATTGGCTCTATCATCATCATCCCAAGATTTCATCAATGACAATTCCCAAAGGTACGCTTCCACCTTTGGTTATTCATCATGTAATTGAAATGGATTGTTGAGCATAACGTTATAGGATTTTTTTAACAACACTCTTAACTTAAATTTACCCCTTTCTCTTGGTCCCACTACCAGTTAAAAATATCAAATATCCAAAATTTTAATTTTAATTAATTTAATTATATATTTATAAAAATGAATGATGTTGAATTTGATATGTCTCATGCATCGGATATGTCAACATGTTTTACTTATACAATCACTATCAATCAAGTAAATTTTTAATATGACGTAACATTTATTTTTGTTATTATATAAAATATGATATGATTAATAATGTTGTGTATATATTTGGTTTACAATTGTATATAGTGTTTATATGTGGAAAACAAAATATTTGATATACAAATACAAATTATATACCAGTTATTTATCTAAAACAAGATATTCAGTACATTTATTTACTCTACCGTGTTTTCCAACTTTTAAATATACACACCAGATATTTTAATAACAAAAAATGAGCATACATTATTACATTATGAGTTTTTAGTTTTTGAAATCTCCCTTGCATATTTATGTACCAAATTTTTACTTCACCTTATTTTATAGATTTCAAATTTTTGCAACTTTTGAGAGATTTCTTTTTTGATGTTTTATTTTTATTTTTTCTAATTGTGTCAAATGCGAGAGAAAAAAATTAAAATTTAAAAAAATATTGAAGTAAGAAGTATAGTTGTAGTGGTTGGAAGTAGAATCCAAATGTAGCAAGCTGTTTATGCTTTTCAGTTGGGCCGTTATTACATTGTGGGCCTCCTATCCAATCAGACACTCCTTGAATCACAATTTTTTTTCGTTGTAAAAAAAATGACTATTTCTTTATAAAGAAAGATTTGGACCTAAAAAAATAATCACTAATTTTGTTCATGAATGTATTTTTGTTATTACGAATTTTGAAGCCTGAAGGCTTTTTAGATTGACTTAGTTTTTTTAAATGGTCAAAGTTTTATTTTATCATTTTAGTTTTACATTTTTTTTATAAATGTCATTCTCAATACTCTCTAGTGCATTTGACACTTCAATGCAATTAGTAATTTTTGTTTCATGATTCAAAAAAGTAAATAATAAATGCCAACGAAAAAATGGAATCATATATTTAATTTAATTGAATAATTGTACAATGAAAAATCAATTAATCCAATCAAGTAAAGAGTACAACATTGTGCTAATTGCTTTTTTTGTTATTATAATTAGAATATATAGTCAATAACAAACAAGTACTTTTCGAATTAAAAAAA
>JBBPBS010001080.1:4741866-4785159 GCA_037974835.1 Cicer judaicum
TAAAAAAAAAAAAAAAGAATCTAGTACTACTCTAATACATTTGTACCGTAAAACAAAACAAGAAAAGATACATTTGTACATTATCAGTGTATTTTATGGACACTATTTCTATATAAAAAACATAAAGACTCAGTTTCAAATGGCTCCTAAACACAACTCTAATTTTTGATTTTTTTTTTCCATTAAAAGAAGATTATAATGTATTTGTCGGAATAGTGTGACTATAATATGGAAAAGATATGTTTATGGTCTAACTTCAATTTTCAACGGAAATGATCTAAATCGGTTCGAGGGGAAATATTTTAGATTTATATGGTGACAGTTTTCACACGTATATAAATTTATGAAGGAATTGCCATATGATAACATATTCATCCATGCATCATCTTTAAGACATATTTTTGAAATGTTCTTTTCTTAATTAATAATCTTTATCGTTTGCTCATTATTTTTTTGTTATATGTATATGATTTTTTATTCTTGGATGAGTGGAGCAATCGAAAAAAAAAACTTCTACTTTTTCAATAATCCCGTTTAAAATATTACTTTTGTATTTATGTTTTTTTATTACTACTAGGAGTGAATTTGTTTCTTATTCTATGAGGCAATCGAACTGGTCTCAAAAGAAAAGTTAGAAAGTAATTTAAAGGCTTTATATCACACCTATTAAAAAATCAAAGCAAATTTTTTTGGACATTCTTTTTTTATATCTCAGCGAAGATAATCGATGTAAATTAAAAAGCGATTATTGTATATATTTTTTAAGGGAATGATATATTTTGTATCAAAAGTTTTACATTACTTACATTAGAAAATTAAATGTATAATTTCAACCTAATACATGACCACACAATCTTTACAAATATTAAAATAATTTTCCAATTAATTTAGGTCAATCGATTGATTAAAATTTTCAAAAATATTGCTTAAATATTTTGGTTAGTCATATAAATTATGGTTAATTGTATAAATTTTATAATATATATAGCTTTCTAATAGATCAATATTTTTTATCGTCTCTCATTTATCTCCATAATTATATTATATAAAAAAGAGAATTCTTTTATTTCTAAAAATATATGCATGTCATATTTTAAAAGACACTTACAATTAATTGAAAATTCCTTTGCTGCATACACGTGTTGCAAAGAAATTTTCTTCGAAGAATTATGTTTTCAGCTATTCTTCGGTAAGATGGTTTGATAAGTAGGTAATGGCCTTGATGGTGTTTGAGCATGTGTAGGCGTGACTTGCCTCTAAAATAGAGGCATTGAAGTTTTTGGAGGAATAAAGAGCCACCAATATGAAATTCAAAATAAAGAAATGGTAGAAGGAGTTGATGGAAGAGAAATAATTTGGATTAATTCAAGCAAACCAACAACATAACTTTGAAGTGGGTTAGGGAGTAACCTTGGACAGCTGAATGCCCATCTCATATGTTGATGGCTAAGCTTGTTTAGATCTTTGTAAATGAAAAAAAAAAAAAGGTTAGCAAAGAATAAAGAAGTTGAGGTAAACTTATTCTAAGTTGAACTAAATAAATATATTACCTATGTCTTTTTTCTCAATTGATGTCATTGTTGCTTCGATTAACATTTGTTGGTGCCTTGTGTGTATGGCAAAATGGGTTCATTGATTTGAATGCTACTAGGTCTTGGTCTCTTTTTAAAACATATAGGGACATTATTATCATTATCCTTTTTTAAATATACAAAAGTTGGATCCTTGTTTGTTGGATAAAATTAAAGAAGGTTAAAAAGGGAAGATCCACAAATAATATGAATTGAAAAGAAACAAGTTAGATTGTTATTTTACCTTTCTTGTTAGCCGATTACATTTCATTGCTAGTATTTTGTCTAACGGGATGAAGAATCACCTTTATAGGTTTTGGCTAAGCTAGAGTCGATTCTTCACTATGAAAATAACATTCGTAAGTCGATAAGTGCATTTTCTTTTTAGATAGGTCGATAAATGCATTATTTAATGTGTAACTCTCCTAAGAACTTTTCTTTCATAGAAGGCCACCAATTGGAAAAGGTATTCGTTTCTCCTGGACTACAACTATAACAATATGAGCCTAAAAAGCTCAACCCATATATATGACGGATCAAATATAGAAGAAGTCCAATGGTAAATGAGCAAACAAACCCAATGAGTAACTCAAACATTGTGATAACTGCACATAGATACAAAAACAAGAATTCTAGAAACACCAACATGCTCCCAGCATCCCATGCACCAAGAATCTCAATTAGGCTAGATAATTCTCATCGCCTATATCAATATACAATTACATCTCAAGTAATATCAATTCCACTATGACCTTAACTATCACCTCAACATTGACTACAATAAATATGGGGGTTAGGGGAAATAGGTACCTTAGCAGTATATCACACATCATATATCTTTCAAGATAAGAAATATTATACCATAATTTTTTCTTTGTACAAAATTTAAGACTTTTTAGACCCATTACCTATCTAATGATAGTTAAGGGTCTAGTAGACTTGTGTAACGCTATGAGTCTAAAAGGTCCATCACAATGATATGATGGATTAAATATAGAAGAATTCCAACGTTGGTAGAGCAACAAATCCATTGAGAGCCTAATAGAGTCATCACAATGACCTTGGTGTCTAAACTTCAACATCATCCTTTGAGGCAAATGAATACCGAAACAAGGAATCTAGAAGCACTGAAGTGCTCCCAACATCCCATATGTCACAAAAATTTGTTAGACCCCATAACACTCCTTGTCTATCTCGGTATACAATTACACCTCAACTAACAAGATTTCCACTATGACCTTAACATTCACCTCAACAATAATAGCACTCGACAACACCAGATATGAGCCCAACCACTTTATAAATAAGAGTTTTCCCCCTAGGTATCACACATCTTACTCTTCACTCATTATTCTAGCTGCTCCCCCTATCCCATAATAAGTGAACCATTGTTTCATTTCATATTTAAAAAGAAAATTGTATAAACGAAAAAAGAGATTATTATTTGTACCAAACTATCCTTGTTAGGTATTGATGCACTATCAATGCCATAAATGTACAGTACAAGATATTGTATTGAAAGTGATGTAAATAGTATTAACTAAATGGTACAATTGGAAAATAGTGCATTGGAAATTGAAAAAGTAATTCATTTTAGATTTTTGTGTGCAAATGGGACACTTATTATGGGTTAAAGGGGATATATCTATTACGACTCTACCTTACTTTATCATCAAAGTATCTTTATTGGTACATGTCCTATTTAGAGCATGAGCGTACGAGAAGACGGAGCCCGTGTTCGAGCATCAACAACATCAAGCTTAATGTCTAAATAGCTGCCATTAGTGATCAACCTTGTGAGATCACACAAGAACAAAAAGCAAGGGACGTTATGATGAAGACATTAGTCTTCTTCAAGTTGAGGCTTTTCAGGCGATCCACCTCATCTAACTCCAAAGTCAACCTCTTGAGAATTAGGACCATTAAGTCGTAGCTTAGTGGAACATGTTGAAGAAGTTCAAACTACCTTGCCACACATTACAGGTTATAGTATTCTAAGAGATATTGGTGTTCCTACTTGGTGGCTTTAAGCCACAAAAAAGGTCTCCAATTGTCAACAATAGATGTTAAGCTTAATTGCAGTTTTGGTCCCCCTAATTTAGTTGAATTACGAAAGTAGTCTCCCAATTTTGTTTCTCCTCAGTTTTGGTCCCTCAAACAAAATTTTGGGCCAAAACTTGATGAAATTTCATTTTTTTTTTACATTTATTTAAGTCACACAATGTCTAAAGATCTCATTTGCAACAATTGTACCTGAAATCTATGATCATAAATGGTGTAGTACGACTTTAAAAAATGAAATTTCATCAAGTTTTAGATCAAAATTCTGTTTTGGGGACCAAAACTAGAGAGAAACAAAATAGGAGAACTACATTCGCGATTCTGCAAAAATAGAGGGACCAAAACTGAAATTAAGCCTAGATGTTAACATAACTTTGGGCTAGGTATGACAAACTATCAGACATTGTATAAAAATTCCAAGCTGGATCACATTCTTTTTTGAAGGTGGTGTTCAAGTCAGCTAAAATACAAGTTAGACAAAATAATTGTTATGAAACTTCAAAGGCACATGAGACGTCACCTGAATAATGGGTCAATTGTTCCCACAACACACATTCATTGTTTGGAATGTTCACGAGAACAAAATCTTTATATACAAAAGTTCAAGAAAAAAATAAATTTATCCAAAACTAAAGGAACCAAATGGGTTCACTCATGGTTTTAATGTCATCTTTTTCGATTAGTTAGTCCAAAATAGTGAACTAGGAGTGATAAATTGAATATTGAAAAAGAGAGCCCCAATATATATGTCTCCTTGAATTAAAAAGAGCCACACATAGTCATAACTAGCTAAATGAATGCCACTAAATAAGTACATTCGAAAAACTTGTTGAACTGATACAACAAGAATACATTGTGCTTTGCATTAATGAAAGGGCTATAAGTTTTAGCATTCTAAATTTTTTGATTAACCGAAGTTACCATTTAAAAAATAAAATTTCCTTTTTATGGATTGGGACATCATAGGTTGTTGGAGCCTTAGATCCAACAAGTGGTAAGCACATAATGATAGCCACGTCAAGAAGGGTATGAGTTATAATACCATACAGAAAACAAAAAATAAAACTTAATGAAAAGTAAAAATACTTTAAACAGTGAAAATTGACAATTTTGCATTAAAGTTTGCTTTAAATCTTTATAGCGCCTGGTAGAAACAGAAAAATAGCAAGCACAGAACAACAACAGAAAGATGAATATTAGGCAAGAAATGAGGTAATGGTATAGGAATCTGTATTATTTACGTAATATTGTAAGTACACTGTTGAAATGCCAGAGTACTCCCCAGAGCAATAGCTCCTGTGTGTTTCCTATTTTTTTTGTAAAATTTACAATCCCCCTTCACCACCCATCACACCCCTGAAAGAGTGATCCTAACCGAATCACGTGGGTTGAAATGCCACCTCACCCGCACTCCTATCTCCCCTTGGCCCCACTTTCATTCTCCTAGTATAAACTATCCACTCAGTCTCATTCCTCTGATTTGGGCTTGCCTTGTTAACCAAAGGCCCAAGACTTTCATTAACCCACATTCCTATCATTACCCTCTCCTATAATATCAACCTTGTCCTCAAGGTTGAGGGAAGGAAATTGACTTTGCAATATGTCTTCATTCACCCAAGTGGTGTCATCCTTAGTTCTTCCCTTCCACTTAATCAGGAATTGTTTAACCAACACTTCTCCCTCTCCAACCTCTCTAACAACCAAGATATCTTCAGGTTCCTCCATTTCATCTTCTGCATACTCTAATCATGCTGGAAGTGTTGGTTCAATGGTGTAATTTCCCACTGCTTTCTTAAGCTGTGAAACATGGAAAATCGAGTGAATTTTCGCTGTTTCGGGTAGCTTAATTTTGTAAGAGACAGCACCAATTTTCTGTAGTATGGGATAAGGCCCGAAATATCGTGGCGCCAACTTTTGGTTGATCCTTTTTACCACTGATTGTTGTCTATGCGGCCTGAGCTTCAAGAACACCCATTCTCCCACTTCAAAATTCACATTCCGTTGCTTCTTATCAGCATATTTCTTCATTTGTTGTTGGGCACGAAGCAAGTGGTATTTGAGTTGTCTTAAAGCTTCATCTATGTCTAGTAATTCATCCGCTACAGCCTCCACTCTCGTTTCTCCTTGCGAAAAACGAACCACTGTAGGAGGCTTACGACCATACACTATCTCAAAGGGAGTTGCCCCAATGGAAACATGGTAAGAGGAATTGTACCACAATTCTACCTAGGACACCCAATATAACCAATTTTTGGGCTGTTCTGAGGCAAAACAACGCAAGTAAGCTTCCAAACACCTATTCACCACCTCCGTTTGACCATCCGTTTTCGGATGATATGAAGAGCTCATTTTCAGCAAGGTACCTTGCATTTTAAATAGCTCTTTCCAAAATAGGCTCATAAACAGAGGGTCTCGGTCACTAACAATAGATTGTGGTACTCCATGCAAACGGACCACTTCTTTTGTGAATACCTCTGCTATGGTTCTAGCTGTATATGGATGCTTTAAGGGTATAAAATGGGCATATTTTGACAGCCTATCAACGACCACCAGAATAGCTTCATATCCCTTAGATTTACGAAGGCCTGTAATGAAATCTAAGGAGATATCCTCCCAAATTTGTTCCGAAATTGGAAGCGGTTGCAGCAAACCAGCAGGAGAAGTTGTTGAATATTTTTGGCATTGGCAAACATCACAATTACGCACAAAATTCTGAATTGATTTTGTCATACCAATCCAATACAAATTTTCAGCCACCCTTCTATATATTCTAAGATATCCAGAATGTCCCCCAATAGGAGATGAGTGAAATTCTTATAGTATAATGGGAATAAAAACTGAATTTGCTGCTAAAACCAACCTGTTATTGTACCGCAAAATGCCTTGTTGGATTGTGACCCCGGGTGTGCATTAGAATTATTGGACAGCTCCTCTTTAATCTTCTTAAGTGCCTCATTTTCTTGCACCTCTTTATGCACTTCTAAAACTTGTAGCCAAATAGGAAAGGATGTGATACTCTTCAATTCCCCTTCTTCAAACATACGGGAGAGTGAATCAACCGCTTTATTTTCCAAACCGGGTTTGTACACCACCTCAAACTGGTAGCCCAAGAGTTTAGCCAACCAATTTTGTTGGTCCACCGTGGTAATGCGCTACTGCAACAAATGTCTGAGACTTTTGTGATCAAAGTAGACTACAAATTTTCTGCCCAATAAGTAAGGTCTCCAATGTTGCACAGCCAACACTAAAGCCATCAACTCCTTTTCATAAACTGATTTAAGTAAATTACTGTTGGATAGTGCTTTGCTGAAAAAAGCAATCGGTTTCTTTGCTTGCATCAAAACAACACCTATTCCTCTACCCGAAGCATCACACTCGATCTCAAATGGCCAAGAAAAATCAGGAAGAGCCAACACTGGTGATGTAGTCATAGCTCTCTTTAATTCCTCAAATGCCTGGGCTGCCCCTTCCCCCATTTGAACCCCTCCTTTTTGGTGAGTTATGTCAAAGGCTTGGTTATCTTCCCATAGTTCTTGACGAATTTTCTGTAGTAACCAGTCAGCCCCAAAAAACCTCTTACCCCTTTTACATTTTTGGGAGTTGGCCACTCCACAATACTTCTCACCTTAGTAAGATCTACTACTACTACTCTCCCAGAAATAATGTGGCCTAGATACTCCACTTGAGTATGACCAAAGGCACATTTTTTTTTTATTAGCCACAAATTCCTTATCTTGCAAGACTCTCAAAACTTGTCTCAAGTGCTGCATGTGCTCTCTCCACCCTTTGCTGTATATAAGTATATCATCAAAAAAAACCAAAATGAATCTCCTCAAGAAGGGTTTAAACACCTGGTTCATAGTTGCTTGAAACGTGGCTGGAGCGTTAGTCAATCCAATTGGCATCACCAAAAATTCATAGTGCCCTTCATGGGTTCGGAAAGCGGTCTTGGGCATATCCTCCTCCTTCATTCGTATTTAATAATACCCGGATTTGAGATCGATCTTTGAAAAATACATAGCTCCCTCCAACTCATCCAGCAACTCTTCCACTACTGGAATGGGATACTTATCTAGAATAGTGACCTTATTAAGCTCTCGGTAATCGACACACATCCTCCAAGTGTCATCCTTCTTCTTCACTAAGATTACAGGACTTGAGAAAGGACTTGAACTATGTCGAATAATTCCTTGTTGTAACATAGACTGAACCTGCTTTTCTATTTCATCTTTGTGATGAAAGGGGTATCTATACGGCCTAACATTGACCGGTGATACTCCCTTTTGCAACTCAATCGCATGGACAGTATCCCTCTTGGGTGGTAAGCCTTCCGGTTCTGTGAACACCGTAGGAAAATTCTGCAACAGTTGCTCAAGCTCATCCTGTTCTTGCTTTCCCAAATTAATCTTCCCCTTACTCTCTTGCTTCCATGTAGTGTCTTGCAACAAACTCTGTAGTGAGGAATTAGAGGACCCCGTGTGCAACTTGATTCCCTGCAATTCCTTCACTCCCCCTTCCAAGGAAAGCTCAACACCATATTCTTCCAATCAAACGTCACCTTGCCAAATTGCCTCATCCACGATGCTCCCAATATGACATCTAGGTCACCCAATTCTAACACATAAGCACTGATCTGAGTTGTAAAGTCACCCAACAGCATCTCCATCCCACTACACTTACCCATGGTGGTGACCTTGTGACCATCTCCTAATTTAACTCCTAGTGTTGTCGTAGGAGTTATGATCAACCCTAGCGTTGCTGCAACCTTAGAATCAATGAAACAATGGCTTGCTCCACTGTCCACCAACACTTGAATCTGGGCCCCATTCAGCTTTCCTTGTAACTTCATAGTGGTTGGTTGCCTCGTCACCATGGATTCAAACATTCCCATAGCCTGACACTCAATAACTTCCTCTTCCTCTCCTTCCTTGATCTCTACTGCTATTATTTCTCCTTCCTCATTAACCTGTTCATCATCTCCTAAGATCATCAATCTCAATTGTTTCTCAGGACATTGGTGTAAAGGATGAAATTTCTCCCCACAACGGAAGCACAACCCCTTTGCCTTGCGGTCCATCAATTCAGAATAAGGGAGATGGTGAACTCCCCTACTTCGTGGTCCTCCCTCACGTTCTCTATTATTTGGGTAGGAAGACCCACTGCTTCCCACGGTCTGATAATTGTTTCCATATTGGGCCCTTTTTACGGTGTTATTAGGCCCATTCACGTTGCCTTCCTTGTTTGAACTCGGGTTATAAGCTGACCCGGGCCCATTATGTTGACCCGAGTAGAAAGTTGACCCATACCTCCCTCTTTCACCCGGCCCAGCACTCGTCTCCTTTCCCTATTTGCCATATCTCCCATTTCCTCCATTATGCATCTTCAGACAACCCCTCACCTCCGTTTCTACATCACGTGCCATCTTCATGGTTTGAACTTGATTTTGGGGGTTGAGAGTTCGTACCTTCAACCTAATCTCTTGTTTAAGGTCACCTACAAAGTACCCTAAGTACTGCTCTTCAGGAAGACGAGGCACTTGAGAAGAGATGTACTCAAAATCAGTTATGTACTCATCCACGTCGTCGTTTTGTTGCAAATCCTTCAATTCCTCGAATGGATTCTCACTCTTACGGCCTCCATAACGATCGATCAAGGCTTTCTTCAATTTGTTCCAAGTAAGAGCATCTTCAGTTTCTCTCAATAAATTGAACCAGTGATTAGTGTTACCTTCCATGCACAACTTAGCCAACCTGATCTTCACAGCTTCAGTAGATCCTTGCATCTCAAAGTAGGTTTCGGCCCTCGTAATCCTCCCCATCGAATCTTCACCTACAAAGGAAGGAAGTTTCACCCTCTTCACCGCCATGTGAAACTCTGAGTTTACCTCACCGGAGGATGACGACGAACCACCTCCTTGAGTAGTGGGGCTTCTCATCCTTGCAAATTCCTCTAGAACCGTTCTCTGAAAATCCTGAATGGATTCCTCCAACCGAGTCAACCTCCCTTCCAATGCATCTACTCTGTCTGACATTTTAGGTGGCATCAATGTACGCTAGCTCCTCCTCGATAATCCGACAGGTCGGACCAATTGGTAGAAATAGAAAAATAGCAAGCACAGAACAACAACAGAAAGATGAATATTAGGCAAGAAATGAGGTAATGGTATAGAAATCTGTATTATTTACGTAATATTGTAAGTACACTGTCGAAATGCCAGAGTACTCCCCAGAGCAATAGCTCCTGTGTGTTTCCTATTTTTTTTGTAAAATTTACAATCCCCCTTCACTACCCATCACACCCCTGAAAGAGTGATCCTAACCGAATCACGTGGGTTGCAATGCCACCTCACCCGCACTCCTCTCTCCCCTTGGCCCCACTTTCCTTCTCCTAGTGTAAACTATCCACTCAGTCTCATTCCTCTGATTTTGGCTTGCCTTGTTAACCAAAGGCCTAAGACTTTCATTACCCACATTCCTATCAGCGCCACTAAATATTAAGAGACTATATTTGCAGAGTGTGATATAGAGAAAAATGCATCCAAGAGTAATTGAAATAGAGTTGTCACAAAAATTGAGGAATACATGCCATCGTGAGGTCCCACGTACGTCCAACAAGAGGAAGAAAACATACATTATCCACAAAAATAGCCAAATGAGATGGGATTTCGGTTTGATAGGATGAATTTTGCCTATAAATAATCTCATTTATTTTTCATTTTTACACAACCAATCATATAAGTCTATTTTCTCATTATTTCATCTATTTACCTTTCAACTTATTTTACTTATTCAATTTTTTAGTTATTGTACTTAACACTCTTTAAAGGAGTTAAGAAATCAACAAATGATAGAAAAATTTCTTCATTTAAAATCAAAGCATACGAGTTATTAACCAATTACTCAACTAACTTTTAATTTGACAAATAGATTTAAAATAAATAAATAACCTATCACATTGTAGAGGAGCTTGTAGTTAAGATACCAAAAGCCACATTTTTTTTACCAGTGGCTAGATGCTCGACAAATTTAGATTGTAGGACAGGTGCCAGCTAACTTCAAAACTGAAATTTTGTTGTTGATTGTCATTGAATACGATATGAGATAGATGGAAGTTCACCCTCTTACTTTCAAGTACCTAAATGTTTTGACAATAACATCACTTTTGCCTAACAGTACTTGAATTAGAAAATCTTGCAACTTTTTTCACCCTTATCATGTCACTTCCCTTTGTATCTACCACAGAATCTCAGTCTCTTATGTTTAGTGTAAAATGGAAAATGATTTGTCTTTTAGTGACACAATTATTTTATGGTTCAATTTAACAATTGGTAGGTTAGTTGCTTGGTTTGGTAGAGATTATCAAGATAGACAAGGGCCGGTCCAATATATAAATTTGCGTAAAACGAATTTTATTAAAAGGCTTTTTAAAGTTTATAATAGTATTTAGGAAAAGTATTAATTTTTTTATGAAAAAATATTTTTTAAACACTTTAAAATAAAAATTATTTATCAAATTATTTATATCAATTTTATATAATATATTTTTAATTATGAATTAAATCAATTAATTTAATATTTATTCATATAATATTAGTTTTGTATGAGATTTTATTCGTTTTAAATTAAAAAATATTCGAATAAAAGACTCTTTTATCAAGTACAAACTTTTGTGTGGTCTTTTTATTTAATAAACACTTAATTTTTTTATAAAATCCTAAAACAATAGTTTTACTTTTGGACCAACATAAGATAAACGTACAATTAAAATTTTATGTAAGAGTTAAAACTAACCACTCTCACAATTTCACTAACTACTTAAAAAATAAGAAGGGTATGGTGGAATTGAATCGTACAAGGAAAAAAAGAGCTAGCATATCTTGTGTTTTTCATTTTCTTATTCACGAGATTTTATACAACAAAAAATAAAATAAAAAATTCCCGGCTTTGATCTTTTGAATAGGCTACAACACCAATCTTTAATTTTATTAATAATATTAATTACTAACGTTGGTAGTTGAACAAAATGAAACTTGAGCAATATCTATTAAGTAATTGTGGTTTCTTTTAGTAGTTCATTTGTATATTGATTAATCCTTCAAAATAGTCTAATGTTTATCATAAAGAAGTTCAAAGTTTGATGTTTGCTGTTAACAAATTTTTCGCTTATAATAAATAAAAAGCTAACATTTACCTATACAAAAAATAAAAGAAACTTCTAAGAAGTGAATATAGATGGTACATGTAACCATTAAATGTTCAAAGTACTTTAAATTGGTGATGCGTTTCAACTTTCAACTACAAAATTGTTAGAATCTTTTATTAAGAATAAATGCTAAAGGCGGCACAACACAAACCTTTCCAAACTCAAAGGGTAGGAGAAAATTTTGTGGTGTAAAATAACACAAAATCGATAATAGAAACAAACTCAATGGTGAGTGAGGCTAGTTTCCACATAAGGTAATTTATCACATGGTATGTTACAAAATGTGATAATTAAATTCCTCATTGTTAAATGTGTGAGAATATTTTGCACATGTAGTTTTAGAACACAAAGCAACAGTTAAACGTGCTGAAATAGATGTCATTGGATTGGACAAATCGTGGAACCAATTTTTGCAATCATCGTCACAAACATGTGCTCAAAATTTGTTGAGTGCACGAGTTTGATTTCTTTGTGTGTTAATTAAAGGAAGAAAGAGGGTACGTAACTTTTGGATAATTTTTTTATGTCTAACCGAATTTGATATTAGATATGGCAAAGTGTTTGGCGTGACCTATGCGTGAATCAGTGTCACTTTGATGGAAATGGCATTTTGTGCAATAACTATATAGCTTGGGACCAAATTGGGTCAGCCTCATTGGTGAGAACTAACACACAAACACCAAATGAAAAAAAAGAGTGAGAAGGCAATAATAAAGTATGATGGCATCAAAACTTGCATGCTCAATATTTTTATCAAATGAAACAGTAACATATAATTTTAATGAAGAGTTCGGCATCATAGTGAAGATGTGTAAAAAAAATGTGTAAATCAAATTTAAAGAGATAAAATTTATTTGTCTAGATCAAATAGGTGTGGAATTTTATGTATCGTGTAAGAAATGTGTGAGATCTAAACACTAAAGTGAATAAATAAGTAATATAATAAATTAATTGTTACATGAATCAAACAACACCGTCAATAAACTCACACATAAAGAATAGTGATTCTAAATTCGAATTCCGATATATTGCTCCTTGAGGAAGTTTCAACTCTTGCTGAATTTTCAACATGCATGATATACCCCTGGAATACCCATTAACTAAAAATCTAATAGTTGAATGGTTCAATTTTATTTAATCATTACATTATTATCTAATACTATAAGGTAATATTTTATTAACTGTTTTTGGGTATTTTATGTATAAGAAAAAAATAAACTTTATTTTTCTTGAGTAGTTAGAAAAATAAACAAGTGATATAACGAGAAAATGCTACTCAATCTTTTATTTTTAAGAAGCAATCAAAGATATGTCATGTAGTATGAGTATGCAAGTGAATAAAATAAATTTAAAATCACTTACTTTTTAAATTAAGTCTTCATTTGTAATTCTTTTTTACTTTCATATATAATAAAACTAATATATTTTTAATTTCAATTATATAATTTTTAATTCTACCTCTTATGTTGAAGGATGAAATAAGAAATTTAATAGCTAATATTTGATGTTTCATTAGTATATATACTTCTATAATTTATTATGGATGTGCTTTTTACTTTGCCCTAATCGTCTAATTTTTAAAATAAAGTCTAATTAAAAATTACTTTAATTATACTTCAAAATCGGATTGTTTTAAACAATTTTTTATTAATGGAAATTTATTAACCAAGTCATATAGTAAGTTTATAAATTTGTTAATCAATATTATTTATTTTACTATCTAAAATGAATAAATGTTTACTTTAATTATAGAAGTATATTTCACAAGATTTAACCAGATGTTGACCGAGTAGTGAGAAGTTTGTTCAGTCCTTTTCATTGTTGGTATAGATTTAAAAGCTAGCTAGGTAATTTCTCCTTCTTTAGATAAAGTCATTTATGTTTCTATTTTTAGTAAATTGTTATTTATTTGTTTATTTATTTATTTTGATGCCAGCTAACAGATGCTTTATTTTGTTTTTTCACCTCTCTTGTTGAATTTATTAGCACGTGAAAAATGTGCATAAGAAACTATATTCGACTTATACCTTATTAAAAGAAAATCGAACTTATACATTTTGCTATTTAAGAATAAAAGGTTTGTAAATGCCTTCAAAAGCATTGAAGGTAATTACTAAAATTAAAATCTGACTTATGCTTTTGGTTGGTGAAAAAAAAAATGTTATCTCCAAACTATTTTCTCAAATTATTTTTCATTATACAAAATATTGAATTGGTTCTTTATCTACATTTTAGTTTTTTTTTTTTTTTATGAGGGAAATCAACTCGGAATTAACAATCACAACTCACAAGCAGTACACACCAACTACTTGTTGTAAACTCTATTGGTTCATTCTTTTTTATATATAACAAGTTTAGAGTGAGAGTATTGAACTCTACTTCAAAATATAATAGATTTTTAGAATTCCTTACTAATTAAATACTTACAACGAGATATATATTTAATTGTCTCGTTACATTAACATTAATTAAGATTAAAACCGAAATTTAAGAATTTAATGTCTATTATTTTATCTTTAGATTAAATTATTGAGATTTATTATGCTTTTATTACATAATAAATAATATGATATAGTAAGTATTTAAAAGTAAACGTAAAAAATAATGATAAAAAATCAATTCACTTATTCATTCTCTTAAAAAGTAATTTAATTAGGTGTATTCAACAAGGTCGGTACTCAATTGTTGCCAAAATTAAAAGCAGCACGCCAAATAAAGTATTATAAAAGAAAAGAAATATATGAAACTTGGGAGGACGTACAAGGAATAAAACACATGCAAAAAGAATTGTTAAAATTATAGTTAGGCTAGCCCAGCCCTATAGCAATTGAATATAAATTGAACATGTCATTAACCAAAAATAATAATTTTGTACTATAGAACACAAGTTATATTAGTATTTAATTTTAATTAATTAAATTAATTTATATGATAATTAAAAATGTACATTAATCTATGTAATAAAATAATTTATATTAATTTAATTATTTTATATTAATTATGTTAAACATGAATTTAATTAAATAAACTTAATTTTGATTTTATTTTTTATTAATCTTTCTCGTTGAACGCACTAATCATGGAATAATGATTAGTTTTTTGAATTTTTTATTACTACTCAATTGCTATTTTTTTTTTAAAATATTACGCAATTGTCCTACTTTTTCAACTCGGTAGGAAGTCACTTTTGCAAATTTTAAAATGGATTTTTTTTAAACTCAATAGAAATTCGCTTTTTCGAGAAACTACATGCTACTATATTTTTTCTTTTTTTAAACATTTTTATTAATTATTTAATAAATTAAAATAAATTAAATTATTTAAAAAATAAAAATACTAATAATAAAATAAAATAAAATACATTGATAAATTATAAATTAATTTAATATTTTAATTATCATTACTATAATAAATAATTATTATAATTATAATTAAAAATGGTTATAATTAAAATGATTAAGTTATATTATAAATTTCAAAGAATATACATTAAAATTAAAGAAAAAAATACATCAAATTTGACACATTTAATGTTTTCTATATTACTTTTATTTTATTTTTTATATTATTTTTCTTTTTTTAAAATAAATTGCTTATCATATTACTAATTTTATTATATTTTTATTTTTATTATATTCGACAGATTTACTTCTAGTGGTCTAAATTTCGAACAATAATTGTTCACATGATGGTAGAAGGATACCGAACAATAATTGTTCACATGATGGTTGACAACGTAATATATTTATTCACATTTATTTGAACTTTTAAAATATTTTATTTTTTATAATTACTTTAACTTATTTTTTACATATTAGATTTTTTGGAGACGTTATATTGGGTTCCAACATGAAGCTTCCGAAGAAGAAATGGCCACTTGAACTGCATATACATATCTACTCTATTATTATAAACATCATACAGATGGAGTACAACTTCAGTTCGATTCCCATCAAAGAGTTAGACGAGTTCGATCATTTAGGTGGATATCAATGATATAAATTTGATTTTTTTTTTTCAAATTTGATGTATTGTTTTAGTAAATTTAATGTTTTTCGTTTCATTTTTATGCTATTAATATAATTTTCTTTTTTTTAATTATTATTTTTATTGGTTTAAATTTTGATGTATTTTTTCTTTAATTTAATGTAATTTTTCTTTGAAATTTATAATATAATTTAATCATTTTAATTATAATCACTTATAATTATAATTATTATTTATTATAATAATAATAATAATTAAAATATTAAATTAATTTATAATTTATAATTTATTAATATATTTTATTTTATTTTACTTTATTATTAGTATTTTTATTTTTTAAATAGTTTAATTAATTTTAATTTATTAAATAATTAATAACAAATGTTAAAATAAAAAAAATAAAAATAAAAAACAATCTAGCAATAGGTCGTTCTCCGGAGAAGCGGCATTCTTTGAAAAAAAATTCACTCAGGTGGTTATTTTCTCGGGAAGCGACTTTCTATCGAATTTAAAAGTAAAACAATTGCATAATATTTTTTTAGAAGGTGACAATTCAGTAATAAAAGAAAAAGAGGATATTTAAATAAAAAAAGTATAGTTTTTCTTACATACTTTTTTAAGAACGAGTGATTTAGCTATAATTCTTTGATTGAATTTTTATGATAATTAAGAATATTTATCTCTTAATTATATTTGTTAGTGGAAATTAAGTTAGAAGATAAAATTTAGGGAAATGTGATTATTTAATTTAATTTCAAGTAACAATTCAATCATTTATATATTTTTTTCTCCCAATTTCATCATTTGTTTAATTTTATGTAAAGATTTGATTCTTTATATCTTAAAATGTCAATAATATTATCATTTTTTTTTACAGAAATTCAAAAAATTCATCATCTTTACACAAAATCCATAAAATTCAACATTAACTTCAATAAATTTTATATATTAATCAAATTCATGACTCAAATCTTCAAACAAACTCATATGTCCATCTCCAAGAACATCAAATAAAGAACTCCGACTTTAAGATTTGATCACCAAATCATAGAGGCAATATATTCTCCTTCTTTCTATCTTTCTCCAAATTAAACCTCTAACCAAAATCTTAAAATGTGAGTTTTTTATTTGATGGATTTGATATTGTTGTTGTTTTTAGAAATTAAAATATGAGTTTATTTGAATTATGAATTTGATGAAAATATGAATTTTGTTGAAGATGATTAGTAATTTTCTGAATTTTGTTTGGAGATGATAATGAATTTTCTAGATTTATGAAAAAAAATTATAATATTGTTGATATTTTAAGAGATAAATGATCAAATTGTTACTTAAAATAAGATAAATGATCACATTGGGAATAAAAGATAAACGCTTGAATTGTTACTTAAAGTTAACATACATTATGAGTAAGTTAGATATAATAATTTGAGTGTTAATTAACACGAAGAATAGTATTACGTAATGAACAAGTAAAAATGTGAATTAATAGAGTCAGTAATCATATGATAATCTACGATTTGTGTCAAAGTGTTAAAGACTAGGGAATATAAATCAACAAATATTTCTCTGATTACAAAAGAAAAGAGCGATGCAATGATCATAAGCCTCCAACAAAATTCAACCTTGAGTCAAAACTTTTGTTAATTCTCACATTAAATTATCAAAGAGAAATATCTAAAAGAAACCTCTCAAAAAGTCGACGCTCTAATAAATGTCAAATCTTTTTATAAAAAAAGCAACTTTGAAAATTCTATGAAATATTGTTCTCTTTGATAGAGCTATCATCTAAAAAATTCAATTCATTTGGTCAATATTGAATATTGACTTAAGTTATTGATATTCGTTTAAAGAAAAAATTATAAATGAAAGAATTTTGTTCCTTTGCTGACATGACATCAGAACCTCGAAATGATTTATATCGAAATTTGTCGATGTAGTACAATAATAACCTAGAATAATATTATGAATAATACAAATCTTCTAATGGCTTAATGTATTATTGTTACGTGTCAAGATCTTCAACGATACTATTGTTAATTGATATATTCATCCATATTTAAATAGAAATATTTTCAAACTGAAGAAGATTGATGAAATTCGATTAATGATGTTGGATAATCTCAATGATCTTTATCATTCAAAAAGAAATTATTCAATCATGAATATCCTGACGATAAAAATTTGATACAAGAAAGGATAATTTAAAATGATTAATGTATCAAAATAAAAAGACAATGTTCAAATAATATTTTTGAAAATGCCATGAACACATAAAAAAAATGAATGAATGAAAAATCCTCTTTGTTGAATTGTATTTAACTAAGTTGATAATTTTTTCATTATTTGATTAAACTAGTTCAGACTTGATGATTTACTTGGAGTGGACCAATAACAAAACTAAGGAGTGCAGGAATAAGGTAACACAAATAATTTATCCTGGTTTACTATTAGCTTGACTACATGTAGTCTCTTCATGCAAAAGGATTTAATCCTCTAATTCAACAACTTGAATTAAAAATACCTAACCCTCCAAGCTAGTCTTCTCAAACAACTTGACAACCTCAAACTTTTAAGGAACACACACATATTGACTCTACCAGTTAAATCTTATCCACACAATTTGACAACTCTAGTTTGTTGAAGGCACACTAACACCATTATCGAGTTTAATTCAAAGATTTCGAACTTGAGTAATTGTTTCTAACAAACTGATTATAACAATTACTATCACACTCTAAGAGAAACACTTAGAAAATATTTCTCAATCCAACAAATGTTTCTCTCTTTGAACTCTAAGATGAATAGGAAGTTTTTGAGCTTGGGTTCTTCTACTATTTTATGATTTTTCGATGTTCTTTTTCTTCAGCCTTGAATATCTATTTATAGATAAAATTAACATTTCAATTCAGTATTTGTTTAATTTTGAATTGTATTTTCCTTCCTAACTTCGTCAACAATTATCTTATTCAAAAATAATTCTAAACAAGATACTTTTTGATAATATATTCTTTAGTCAATTCTATATTTCTGAATCCAATTTGAGTAGTTCTTCTAGATTGATTATGTCCGTATTTTATTCATATTGAGTTTTTAAATTCTTCATATTGATTTTGTTCGTATTTTGTTTAAATTGAGTTTATAAATTCTTTAGATTGATATTGTTTATATTTTGTTTAGAATGAGTTTGTAAATTCTTCAAATTAGATTTTTCTTCGAAAACATGAATCTCCTTTCATACTCTATGAAGTCAAATATATTGTTCTCAAAGAATACTTTTGTTAACATCAAAACTCTAAGTATAAAACTAACTTGGTTCCAACAATGATGTTTAATTTTATTAACACTTGATGGTGGTTATTAGATGATTCATTCTTTTGTAAACTTCTTGTATCATAAGATGTTCTCCTTTTTTCTTATATTTTATCCTTTGCGTTTCTTCTTATATTTTCCCTTTCTTTAAAATATTTTCTTTTTGTAGATTTTCTTGAGAACTCCAAAAGTAAGAAGGATGCATGTAGACCCTAAAACCTAATTTTAGCAAGCAAGCCTTATGTTTAGCTGAATCCAATGGGCTCACCATGCAATTGATAAAAATGTAATGTTATAATTTGTATTAGAATTGTGATTTTCCGTTTTCATTACATTCACAAATCCTTAAGACTGTTAGTTCTTTTGGATCCACACTACGCCAAAAATAGTCATTTACAGCGCTTTTTTTAATCCATTTACAGCGCTTTTTCAAAAAAAAAAGCCCTGAATCAAGTGCTGTAAAAGATACAACAGCGCT
The DNA here is from genome assembly GCA_037974835.1 of Cicer judaicum. Classification (NCBI taxonomy): domain Eukaryota; kingdom Viridiplantae; phylum Streptophyta; class Magnoliopsida; order Fabales; family Fabaceae; genus Cicer; species Cicer judaicum. The sequence continues at coordinate 4,761,478 of JBBPBS010001080.1, forward strand.
TTTAAAAAAGCGCTATAAATCATTTAAATATAACGTGCGCTTGTTATGCACATTTTACAGCGCTTTTTTCAAAAAAGCGTTGTAAAATGCGCGCACATAATATGCATTAGAATGATAATACACTTAAGATGCGCGCACATAATATGCATTAGAATGATAATACGCTTAGTCCATTTAAGAGAGGTTGAATCTTTTGATTGAAAATATACATCTCCTAAGTCGACTGTTAAGTATTTCGATTCATGTTATTCTTAAGATGTTAAGTCTAATGGAACATTCTATATTTTTTCAAGATGTTAAGTCTTTCCAAAAAAGAGTGAATATCAAGTATACATTAGAATGATAATACACTTACTAACAATATGTTGATGCATGTAAATAAAAAATGAAAATTATACACTTAACCTAAATGCAATTATTACTTATTTACATAGTCACACATACAAAAAATAAAGGAATAAGTAACTACACAATAACTTAAGTGGTTTAGAAGCTCTTACTTAAGTCCACGTAAACACACCTCAACAATTATATGCATGATTTCAAATGGTTTGTAACTCACCCCAAATTGTGTATTGCTCTATAAATTCTCTCACTCTAAGACATAGAAGAAATGATAACACTCTCACTACAAATGGCTCTCACAAGTCTTTTATCTCTCACATAAACACACACTTGCTCTTGGATGAGATGGCAAAACTCTTTACAAGACACCCTGTTTATAGAAGAAGAACGTGGCTTCTTCCAAAAAGAGATATGAGAATGCAATTAATTTTCACAATTTCGATGAGATTTAGAAACTTAAAATTCATTCTTCTAATAGTCAAGTTCTAAGACCTTGAAATAATCATCCATTTTTTTCATGCACTAAATTTTGAGTTGACTCACAACAAATCTTTCCTCAATTAAAATTTTCAAATCTTCATGTCATTTGAAAATTTCACTTTCTTATTACACTTGTCTTTGTCAAGGATTGTCTTTCTATGTAGCAAATACTCTTCTCATTTTTCTACCATCGCAACATAAGGTACCTCCATTTGTACACCTTGCAACCCCATTTCTAACCAATAAACTTATATTCCTTTGATGTCGTATCCCCCAAAGAAATTATATTGGCAGCAACAGAAAGTGCATACGTCACATTATAGAAAGTTTGGATCACACAATTATCAAGTTTTACTCTTACACTTCCAATATCTTCAACCTTCGTTTTATCATTATCCAAGCATTAAATTGCCAAACTCTCCATTATTCCTCAATGTGTCAAATATTGTTTGATATCAGAAAATGTGCTTTGTGGCGATTGAGTCTATCCCCCATTTTGATTTAGCAACCTCTTAAGTTATTTCTAAGAACACATCATCATTTTCAATTGTCCTAACCACAAGCGTGAGTCATTAAGTCTCACATCAACTATGAATGAGTTAAATATTTGATATGTAAGACATGTGAGTGGTTAAATCAATATAAATCATTCATCATCTCTAGTATGAGTGGTTAAGTCTCACATCAACTATGAATGGACTAAATGATATATATATATATATATATATATATATATATATATATATATATATATATATATATATATATATATATATATATATATATATATATATATATATACATAAAAGACATGTGATCCATATACCTAATGCCTTAAAATTTTGTGTGGAGATGTATTGTCAAAGTCTCTTATGATCTTGAAGCATTTGACTCGTTGTTGCTCCCCGTGCCTTTGGACTCTCCAACAATCAAGAAAGGGGAAAATGAAAAGTGCAATAATAAAAGTACCAAGTGTAACACATAATGCCGAATTTAATTTTGAAAAATTGAAATCAATATCCTTGTAGATAGATAAATTACAAAATGAGTAATAAATATGGAATCGAAAAACTATTGGGAAAATATAAGATTAACATTGAAAGTAAATGTGAATTTCTCCTTAAGAAGATATACAATACAAACACATTTTTCTTTATAAATAGTTAGAAAAATATACAATACAAACATCATTGAAAACTTAAGTTAATGTGAATTTCTTCATGTGGTTGTGGCATTGGAGAATAACCCACATTAACATCGATCACCTAAATAAACTTGTTTCTAAAGTTTTGGTAACAGGTTTACCTAAACTTAAGTTCTTAAAAATTAGACTATCTAATGCAAGTCAAAAGGGTAACCAATAAATGCCTCTTTTAAATTTAAAGTTTAATTGTAGTTTTGGTGATCTTATTTTATCTGAATCGCAAAAGTAGCCCTCCATTTTGTTTCTCCTCAGTTTTGGTCCTCCGAGCATAATTTTGATCCAAAACTTCATGAAATTTCATTCTTTTTGCATTTATTTAAGTCACACAATGCCTCAATATCTCATTTGCAACAATTGTACATAAAATATATGATCGTAAATGGTGTAGTACGACTTTAAAAAATGAAATCTCATGAAGTTTTAGATCAAAATTCTGCTTGAGGGACCAAAACTGGGGAGAAACAAAATAGGGGGACTACTTTCGCGATTCAGCTAAAATAGGGGGACCAAAACTGCAATTAAGCCTAAATTTAATAATGTTGTTTCAACTACTAGGTCGTTGTAACTCCTTCAAGTTGATCTATTTGGTCATTCAAGAGCTAGAAGTATAGGGAAAAAAAACAGTAAGGCTATTTGAGTGTGGGCAATTTTTCTAAACTCACGTGGACTCTATGTCTTGAAAAAAGAACGTGATACTTATGAAGTTTTTTATAAATTTTCCAAAGTTATCCAAAATGATAGAAATTTGTTAGAATATTAAGGTACTCTAAAAAGAATAAAAAGAAAAAATTGCAAATAAGAACACAAGACAATTGCTAACGAAGTTCGGCCAATGATGCATGCATCTTCGGTTACAGAGTCATTGTAGTTCCGTTTTATTTATGTAAATGGAAATTAAGGTTCTTTTATCAGTAAAATACGGTTCAGATAACAATACTACCACTGAACCGTATTGCGGGGGCTATCGCGCTTATCCACTCACGATAAACAATTGGGTCAAACCGTAAGGACATAGACAAAGCTTGGTCCACTTGTTTGCCTTCTATCCACTTGATACTACATATGAGTCATACTCAACAAAGTTTAAAAATCACATCTATTAGAAGTGATCATGAAGATAAATTTGAAAATTACTTATTTGAAAACTTTTGTGATAAAAATTACACTAATCATGATTTTTCAGCTCCTAGAACTCCTAAAAAATGGTTTTGTGGAAAAACAAAATTGATTTTCAAAGGAGATTGCAAAAACTATTATTTATGAAACAAGCATTACTAAATATTTTTGAGTTAGTACCATAATCATTGTGTGCTACGTTTTAAATAGGATCTTATAAAAGACTATTTTGAAGAAAACGTTTTATGAATTATAAAAAGGAAGGAAACTATATGTTTCATATTTTCATGGGCAAATATTTTATTTAGAGCTATGGAAATGACAACCTTGGAAAAATTTGATGCAAAAGTGGATGGAGAAATATTGTTAAGATATTCTTCATATATTAAGGTATTTATAATTCTTTCAATAATTCTTTTAATTTGTGGCATAGCAAAAAGCAAGTCAGTGTGGCTTTGTTCACAATTGAAGTCGAATGTGTTGCTACTGAGAGTTATTGTGCTTTAAATACTTTGGCTAAAACAACAACTTCTTGATTATAGTTTGAAATTGGATTATATTTCTATTAAATATGATAATTTCATGCAATAAACCTAATTAAAAATTCTATTTTACATTATAGAACCGAACTTATTAAAATTAAACATCATTTACTTAAGGATCATACTGAATGATATTTTTATTAAACTTTTACCGTATAATAATTTTCTTAAAATAAGAAATGAACTAGTTATTCTAGACATTTCATGCATTGAATAATTCATATGCATATTATTTATTATATGATCCCTAAACATTTCAAAAAGTTTAGCTCATAATAAACTTGTTTTATTTGTCTCTATATTTGTAATTGTTTTATTTATAACATATGTTCATTCGATTTTGTAATGATTGTAAAATTTTTTATCTTGGTTATGTTTTATGATTGACATAAATCTATATTGTGCACTCTTTTTCATTTGTTGGATGTTTAGTTTGATACTTGCAAATTGGAATTGTCTTTGTGGTATAAGCTTTGTGATAGGTTTAGTGTCTTGATTGATAACAAAACCTAAGTCTTGTTGGTGATAGTTGTCTTCTTACAAAAATCAACTTGAAGTTTTTGTCATGATATCTTTTAATTGGTTGGATTTTAAGTTTGAGCATGTTATTAGATTTTCTTTAGTTTGATTCTTCTTCTAGACCATTAATTCACGATTATCATGTCTTAATGATTTTTCTGTTGTTATTAAAGTATTTTGACAAATTTTTAGAAAATACTTTTGATGACTTGTTTGTCATTGTTCTGAAAATTTCATAAATATATTTTTTCCTAAATATGAGATTTTGAGTCTAAACACTGATTTCTTGATGTTTGAGTATTCAAGTATGTGTTATTTATTCAGGATTTACATTAATTTTTAATGACATTATTTGTGATTTACATTTTTATGTGATACTTTGACCTTTTTTGAGCACTTGGTATATATTTTATCTTTTACTAACCCATTCGAGTCTGTATCTCTTTCTTTATCTTATTTAGCCATGTTACAAGTCAAATGTTTGATATAAAAAATTATCTACTTTCTTGAAATTAGGTAGGAAATTATTTATTTTGTTTTGGTAAAGTTCTTGATTTAGGATTTCCCTTAGGATAACAACTTTTTAAATATGAAATGGTGGTTATCAAAAGTAAAAATAAATAAATAAATAAATAAATAAATAAAATGTTGGAAGTAATTATTTTTGAAAAAAATAAATAGTGAGTATGAATTTGTGTATTCTAACTAATAACAACAATTTTTTAGTTTGTCTTGTTCAATTCAACGTTGGTTTTAGAGTTCTTTTGAATAAACAGTTATTTTGAAATTTTTGGATTGAATAATATGTTTATATTTTTCATTTCCTTGATTAGCTAAATATATTTTGTGGTTTGATTTTGTTCCGTTAATTAAGTGCACCATTGAGATTTGGTTAAAAAGCAAGATGTCCCAATAAAATCAAATTAGTTGTATATGAAAATCAAGATCTATATCTAAATCTTTCATGAAAATCAAAAACTAAGTTCGAATCAAAAAAGGATAAAAATGCAAGAGAATTATGTTCATGTAGGAGCACCCCTATCATACATCAGAGCACATCATGCGTAGTTAATCAATATAAATGTGTGTTTTTGGGATATTTTGATTAGTTTTCACATGGAAAAGTGAGTCCTAGCTACCACTACCCTTTGGAGAGATGATTTAAACATCAAGGAAGCTGCATCATCAAAAATCATTCAAGGAGAACTCTTGTGAATAATCCTTACTCTTTATTTCCTATTTATTGCTAAACCTCTATAGTTAGAGATGAATAAACTTTAATAAAAAACTTTTATGTTTATGATTTGATAATTGGTTATTTGAATAAATTCATATACGTTGTTTCTCTACCTTTGTTCGTGATATTTTTATCGTTTGGTTGCCTTTAAAATGATTTATGGTGCATAGTTTTAAGAGTTAAATATGTTTATAATCTCTATAAAATTATAATATTTCAAGTTTAGACTATAATTTTTTTTTATTCACTTTTAGCCTCAATTTTAAATTTATAGGGATTTTTTTAAAGGACTAAAAGTATCATTTTCTTACAAATAAAATTTTTAAGGGACTTAAAAGTCGAAATATTTTTATAGTGACTAAAAGTAAAATTTTGAAATTTTATTGAGACTAAAAATTTATTTAACCTAAATTTTAAACATAAGTTTATTCCGTAAATGTTTTGATTCGCTTTCTTTCTTGGTGTTTAGATTTTTAAAGAAAGACAAGACATAAGATCCTTATCTCAGAGTGTTCAAAGATGTTATAATTTGTGCGATATTTATTTTTGTTATTTAAAGTATGGTATGTTTATCCGGTGATTAATGAAGAAATGGTTTTTAGATTGAATATTGTAAGAGATCCAAGAATTGAAGAGATTTCCCTTCAAATTTTTGGTAGCAATGTATTAGAGAAAAAGGTGTAATTTTTCGATTGTGAAATACATTTTTAAAGATGTTGTAATCATTCTACCAAATTTATAAAGACATAAACTATCATACAAGCTGTATAAGGATTGAATATACACTTCATTGAGGACCAAATAATAAAACCAATATAAATCGCAATATCCTTCTTTAACTCTTTCTTTACGATTTATTCCTATTACTATGATTGTATCATATGTTGATGTGTGCTTTTCTTATTTTACCGTTTTAGTCAATTTTCCATTGTTCCAAAATTTTGTCTTTGTGAAATTTGTACGAACTTGCATTTTATTAACATCATAATTTTTAGTGTACAGTCTTTGATATTGGTGTCATCAAATTTGTTATTAATTATTTTTGTTATTTGATCATTTGAGATGTGATTGAATACTGATTCAAATATAATTAAAATAATAGTTTAAATTCGTTAAAATAAGTTGTTTTATGATTCTGTTGCGTCTTTTATTTTGATATGAAAATTATTCACCAATTTAAAAAAGAAATAATTTTTTACGAAGATTTGATGATTCTATTTAATTTCTTTCTAGAGTCTTAGAACTATCAATTACAAAAGTTCTAACTTATTTAATCGATTAAATAAACGACTTAATCGATTAACATGATTTTATTCACAATAATCGATTGGTTAGTATATTTAATTGATTATTTATAGAAAAAAAAAATAGAAAACACTATCCAACTATTGTTGTCTAAACATCCAAATATCTAATAAATAACAAGTACACAATAAAATCTAAAAAAAGAAAACTTGAATTGTTACAGCCAACAACATAGTTTTGTCAATTAATAAGGAGTGTATTTAAAAAATATAACAAATATATAGTAATTTAAAACGAGCCTTATATTCATGGACATTTTTCTTTCAAGATCAGCTTGTATTTATGAAAAGATTAAATGTTAATTTGAGAGTAAAAATTAAATAAACAATAAAATGTTATATTAAAATATAAAATAAATATATTTTTCTTTCGAATATGATATTTTTTTGTATAAATAGTATCAATAAGGCCCTCCTTTTAAGAGTTTAAATGGTATTTCATACTCATGATTATATTTCAACCCTAAACCTTAAGTTAAAGCTTAAATACACTTAAACTATCTCATTTAAATGCATTTGACTATTATTATTAATATGTGACACTTATAAAACAAAATAAGTAATACCTATTTTATTTGTGTATGTAAACTATGTATCATCCACCTACAATTGCAAAAATGAATCATTTCAGTTTGGTAGGTTTAGGATAGACAACAAAACTCTCATTTAGGTGTTTTAACACAATTGCACTTTTATGACAGGATTTGAACTCAAAATTTTGAGTTAAGTTGAAAAATACTCGAAGTATCTCATCCAATTATGGTGAGGTAATACATTTGCTTCCACTCTTTCAAAAATATTTGAAAAAAACAAAAATAATATTTTTTTTATAATAAATGAGTCATTTGATCATTTCAGAGAACATCCATATTAAAAAAATCTATAAATAAAAAATAGAATATTATTTTTATCAAATTATATTTATTAAGTATTGACATATTATTCATATCATAAATGCATAGTAAAAGATATTGTATTGAAATTGATGCAATTAAAATCATCGAAATTCGAACACCTTTTGCTCTCTCCAACTAGAGCTGTCAAAACGGGTTAGTCCATTTAGGCCGACCCGCTCAGTCCACTAAAACATAGACCTTAGGCCTAATAATTTCAACCCAAAATTTTCAGCGCTTTTTGGCTCATCTCGTATAAATCCGTTGTCCATTCAACCTATCTTTTATGAGTATCGAGTAATCTTCAGTTCCCAAAAGTAATTTTTAAAAAATAAAAATAAGAAAATCGAGCCATAGACCAAAAATAAAAATTTGTCGAAAAGAGATCTAACTCGTTTACTAATCTATGAATCTATGACACATCTCCCTTTAGACTTCCAAACAAACCCCCCTTTAGACTTCCAAGTCTATCTCTAACACATCTCCCTTTAGACTTCCTTTTATGGCTTCCTCTACCAAAATTAAGTGCAATCAAACTATCATAGTATTTTGATTTTGGATCAGAACTAATTAAGACCGAAGCATTATTAATCTATCTTAACCTTATGAAAGACTCTTCATCACGTGCTCATGTCTAATTAGGTTTGTATCACCCTCTTCTTTCCTTACCCAAAATAACACGAAACTTGAAAAAGTGTAAATATAACATCACGAAAACAATCATACAGAATTGAATAGTACTATTTCCTTCTCCTAAACAAATATGCCGTTAAAATTAATTAATTGAACTCATTGTATTTTCTGTTGAAAAAAAAAAGGTCCTAGTATCTTTTATAAATCAAATAATGGTGCCCTCAACAAATAAGCACTTAGTTATGTTTGATATCACAATGTATTTGTTAGAATTACGATAAACTATGATAATTTTAGATAGACTATAGTTTGTAGTTTAATGTAATTATAACAAATCACCATAATATTAAACATGTATATACTCGATTTTCCTTAATAATTTTGTATTTATATTTTTCACAAAGAATATCTTTTCTATTCTATTAGATATAATTATAGATTTATTATATATAATTGGAATTTGTTAAATGTATTTACAAATTGATTAGTATTAGGTACAAATTAATTAAAGTTTGTTAGTTTAGTTAGAAACACTCTATAAAGTCTATAAAGTGCCTCCTACATTAATTGTAATCGTTTTTTTTTTTATTTTTTTATTCAATTTTAAAAATTTCATCTTTCTCTTAATTCATTTATCTATTTGTTGGATTCTACCATATTTCTTTTTCTCATGTTTAATTTTTCTAAATAATTTTTTTCTAAATTTCTCCTTCATTTTTATGATTGTGGTTCGGATTGTTCTTTTGTTATTGTCAAGTTGACACCATTACGTACATAGTTTGCAATTATCATTTGCCCGGTTACCAATTTCAAAATTGTCTTTCCAATAACTCATTCAAAGACACCTATGTGTATTTATCACTTTTGTAGATGATAATGAATTTTTTTTTGTTGGAGCACTTCAAGTTTGGTTACTTTCAAATGGTTTATATTAGAGATATAGATTGGGAGTTAGTTAATTCTATATTATGCTTGATGTAATCAGTTTTAGCTATTTTTTCTATTGATAATATTTTCACTTTCATCAAATTAAAGAGTTGGATTAAATAAATTTTTAATCTTTATGAAATTTTAAAATTTCGTTTTTAGTCATTGTAAAAAAATCATATTTTTTAATCCATATAAAACTATTATGCAAACATTTTTAATCTCTATTGGAAAGTCAATATATATTTTTAAATAATTTTTTGTATGTACATGTTAACAACACTATAAAAAGTTGTCATACAAAAAAATGAATTTAACATGCAATTTTTAGATTCATATATTTTAAGGACTTTTATCTTGAACATATACAATATTTAAAAGATTCTAAATTTGTGTTGATGAATTTTTAATAATATTCTATATATGTAAAGACTAAAACAACTTATAGAATAACTTTGTAAGGACTAAAACAAAGTGATTTTTTTTTTACAAGAACTAAAAATGAAATTTCCAAAATTTATAAGGAAACTTATTCAACTCTAAAGCATTTTAAGTTTTTTCTCTCTACACTTTTAATTGATGCCATGTTTACTAACAATTTTTGATAATAAATACATGTTGAAAATTTTCTCGCATCCAAAAATTTGGTTGCATGACTTTTTGTTCTTTAGTTATTATTGACTTTATTGTTTACTTCTACTCTATGATAGTTAAATATTATTCATTTTCTATATAATTCTATCCTATGGTAATTAAGCATTGTTCATTTTTCTTTTTGCTTCAGATCATATAGTGGTTAAGCAATTTTGCATTATTTGTATATCTGCACTATAATAATAAGTAATTATCATTATCTTTGTTCGTCTATCTTATAGTAGTAAAATTGTGTTTTTAAGATTTGACTCTAATAATCATCATTAATACTTCTATGAATTATGCACTCCAACTACCACCACATTCTACGTCAATTTTTTTTGTTTAGTTGATATGATTACTAACATGATTTTTTTCTCTTTATAATTTTCATTAGAAGATTGTATTTTTTTTTAATATTGAATTGTATTTTTAGTCCAATATGAAAATGTTAATCCACATTTCCAACTTGCACAGACTATTGGATATAATTAGAGATTTATTAGATATATTTAGAATTTGTTAACCATAATTACAAGTTAGTTATTATTAATTACAAATTAGTTAAAGTTTGTTAGTTTAGTTACTATATAAAGTGCATCCTACACCCATATATTGTAATCGACTTATATTTCATTCATTCAATTCTAAAATTTGTCTTTATCATAGTCTATTTTTTTTATTTGTTGGGTTCTACCATGTTAACAATTGAAAAATAATTTCATCCTTCAACTTTTTTTACAAGAATCCAGTTATAATAATTAATACTACTTCATGCATAACTTAGAACTCAATATCTTCATCTTAACATTTATAATAATAAGTGCATTAATATTTGATAAAAATAATTTAATAAAATTATTATTATCTCATTTTTATTCATATTATTTTCTTAATATGTGTAAAATTATTTAATATATTTAAAATAATCATATATAATAATTATTGGAAGGGAGTAGTAGTTTATGAAATGGGACCTTGAATTATTTTGCAAAAATGGATGGACATGAGGGTACAGCACACTTCAAATCAAAAACTCAAAACATACGAGACCATAAAATTAAACGGATCAGTGAAACTAGACAAGTTTAGCGTCAACATCAAACCAAGCACCATGCTGAAACACTTAGCTTGTGGGCCTTCTAATATGCCTCCAGTTTCCTCATGTTCCTTTGTTATTATCTATCCTTTGACCCCATTTTTTTTTAAAAAAAGAATGTACAAAAAACAAAGGAATGATTACGATTTAGTAATAAAATTTCCATAACCATAACCATAACCATAACCATAACCATCGTTATTAAAAACTTTACCACAAATTGACCCCTCATAGTATATTACTAAAAAACTAGTATCCAAATCCAAAATAAAACAATGATGAATTAATTATAATCCAAAACCTTTTCGTAACCGAGTGTAGTATACGTGACAGCACGCACTCCCGCTGTGAATCTCAGATCCCGAGTGCAATAAAACCCTTACTACGTGGCAGAAGATAATTGGATAATATAATTCAACGGCCATGATCTTCTACATAGAAATCAAGAGTAATTCGATCGTACGGTAGTTAACAAGGACCGTAAAAACCTCAGAAGAAGCGACATTGTACGCTGCAACCGAGGAGTGTGTCTGTAGAGAACAGTGTGAGTGAAGAAAGAGAGAGAAAGAGAGATATAAACACACAGCGCGCACCATTCTCCACTGTCCAAGGAGATCACGCACCGAAGAACCTAACACTATTTTCTCTCTCTCTCTTCTTTCTCTCTCTCTCTTCTTTCTCTCTCTATTGTTTTCTTTGGTCAGTTGAAGATTATACTACTAGAACTCTTCTTTTATTATCCATTGTGCTTTTTTTTTTTGAAGTTTTTTCATTGGTGAATGTTGAGTTGAAAAGTCTCAGGTTTAATGGATCCGGGTGCGATGATTAACGAGGGTTCATTTCCAAATGGGAGTGGGAATACGACGCCGTTTAGTTTAGCGGAGATCTGGCAGTTTCCTGCGGCAATTAATGGCGGCGGAGGGGGATTAGGACTAAGAAGGCCGCAGTTTGGAAACAGTTTGGGACAGTTTGGTGAATTTGGACCCGGTTCGAACCGGGATGTTAATGGACGGGACCAGAGAGTTGTTTTGAACCATGCTGTTGGGGTTAGTGGTTGTAAGAAGAGGCGTGACTCGGAAGACGATTCTCCAAAGTGTGTTTCCACCAGTAATGGCGGTGCCAATGTCATGGTATTTAAATTTTTTTTTTTGTTATATTTATAATTCATCTCAATAACCATTTGATAAAAAAAGTAAATAAAATATTAAAATATGTGTATACATAGATGAGATTGAGTGGGGGTGTATGATATATTTTGGGGGGGTGAAAAATTGGTGATGAAGTAAGTTGAGTGGCTATTTAAATGGATCTGTTTCTGTTGTTAATTATGGTTCTAGTTGTATTTGTGAACTTCTATATCTGCTAAATTTTTATTTTATACTTTTTTGACATTTCCTGCATAAGATTTTGCTTGATTTGGCAATTAGAAGGAATAAAAAGAGTGTTACGAATTATAATGACATTTTTAGCAATTTCACAATCTATTTTACATGTGGAACGTGTAATCTCTCAACTCTTATTGATATACTATTCTAGTTCTGTTAAGGAACTATGATGTCTTCGTGACCACATATGGACCACAATTATGGCGGCTTCATTCATACTTAACCCCAATTTTGCACCATTTTCGACTACAATTGCAATTTAAAACCTCGTTTTGCAATTGAATGATTGACCTGCTGTCCTAACTACTCAAGAGAAAACATCATCTTGTGTAATAATTATTTACTTATTTATTTGTTGTATTTTGTATTGGTCAATGTAAATTAATGGAAGGATTACATATTTGGATTATGCAGAATGATGGTGATGGAAAACGGTCTAAAGCATTAGGGAGCAGAAATGAAGGTGGTGACGGTAAAGTTGAAGGAGAAGCCAGTTCAGGAAAGCCTGCGGAGCAAAGCAATAAGCCGCCTCCTCCTGACCCTCCTAAGCAAGATTACATCCACGTGCGAGCTAGAAGGGGTCAAGCTACTGATAGCCACAGTCTTGCCGAACGCGTAATTTACTCTTTTAAACTCTCAGTGTGTTATTGTTTTAGGTGCTTTTTCTTTGTTGAGTCATTAAGATCGACTTCTTAAGCAAGATAATTGCAATCGAGTTGAGACGCTTGTTTTTTTTATAGGACATATGTCTCTTTTTCTCTACAAATAAAATTAAAAAGTGGTATGCCATCATATGATTGTACTTGCAACATCATGGTTTTTGATGTCTTCGTAACCACTATTGTCCTCAATATTAGGAATTAGGTCGCGATCACGACCATGATTTGAAACCTTGTTTATATTAGTTTAAGGAAATTGCAAATTTATGGTTCTGTTGCAATTATGACTGTTTCTAATTGGAATGTTGGTGGACAATGCACAGGCTAGAAGGGAAAAGATTAGTGAAAGGATGAAAATTCTTCAGGATTTAGTTCCTGGTTGTAATAAGGTAATGTTTTTACTACCTGTTAAATTTTTTCTCCTCTCATATACACATAAATGGAAATGAAAATAAAATGGCAATAACAGTAATACTCATAATAATAATAAACAGAATGGCAGGAAATTACTTAAAGCAGGAAAAACATGCTACTTAGGTCCAAACAAAGAAAATAATAGTAATAATCTTTCTAATTATTGGTCGCTAATAATCCCATATTTTCTAAGAAATTTTAAATTTTGAGACTTTCTTCAATTCAGGTTATTGGGAAAGCATTAGTCCTCGATGAGATAATTAATTATATCCAATCACTTCAGCGCCAAGTAGAGGTATCACTTCTATTTCTGATTTTGGTATCTGCTGAATTATAATCTTTTAAAATTTATATATGTTTTGAAATTGATTTTTGAGGATTGTAATTTTACTGGATGTCACAGTTTTTGTCGATGAAACTTGAAGCGGTTAATTCAAGATTGAACACCAGCATCGAAGCCTTTCCACCAAAAGATGTAAGTCTTAATCATCCCTTGAGTTTTTTAGTTGAGTCTCTTAACATGTTTTTCTTTTGACAATGAATCTCTAATCAAGCTGAAAGCTTGTTTTTCTCCTCTTTAATATAAGATTTTCCTTTAGATAAGCCATGAATCGTTAGTATTGTAGTTCTAGTGGTTGCTATTTTGCAAGTATGTTTAATAGGGTTGAACCATCTTTAGCAGACGCTATTCTTGACAAGATTTTTTTCTTTCACTTGCGCATTTTTTTGTCGAGTACTTTGCAAATTGTGGATAGATATTCAGTTGATTCGTTCTTCAAATGCATGAAAGCTTCTCGGTGCTTTTAAGAACTGGTCACTTTAAAAAGCTTGGAACCTCTAGTCTCTGTTCGAGTGTTGATCTCTCAGCCCTTGGATTAATTCAATGACTGACCTTTGGCTGTAGAGGATAAAGATGCTTGAGAGGATCTAAAGTCCTTACTTCTGTGTCTAATTAATTGACTACCTTTTGGTGATCATGTTTAACTAAAACATTAATCAAAGGGAAAATTTGGAATATTGATATACAAATTGGACAAATTTAATCCACTATCTACTTTTCTTAAGGGACAGAGGTAGTAAAAGATTGGACTAAAATGGTTGGTAGAGTTCGGGTATTCGTCTATGCTTAAAAAACTTCGGACTTACTAGACATAATCCTTTAATTTTCCAGTTTGGTCAACAAACATTTGATCTAGCCGGCATTCCATTTGTGTCACAAGCTACAAGAGAGCCAAGCAGAGGTTCTTCTCCAGAATGGTTACATATGCAGGTAGGTGGTGGTTTTGAAAGAACAACGTAGGGTATTCAATCCCTTCACCATGTAATAATAAAATGCATAAAGAGCAGTATTCGATCCTTCAATGGCTCCTATATATAAAACAAAAATGATATACTTAAGGTGTTAGAGTCTTCATTCCCATTTTCTTCTACACAAAGGTATGGAGCTGTTACTGTTTTCAACAACAGGACTGCTTCAGTTTGTGGTTAATCTCTCTCTCTATATGTTCGGTGTTTTTTGAAAATGAAATTCATTTTACTCAATATTGTACTATAGTGGACTTTCTCAGGCTTTCTTTGTTGGTACTTAAATGTGACTCTTATAAAAGTGATCATTCTTGTATAAGAATGCTGCTTGTCTTGAATACATAATGCTTACATATTGTGTAGTGGTCTTGAGATTTGTGTTTGTTTGTGAAACAAGGTTCAATAAATAAAGCTAATGTAATTTTTCAAATATGATTTTCTCTGGCTTTTAGTCACTGTTGTAGAAGAATTTTGTAGCATATTACTAGGAGGTGTTGGTTATGCTATGGAAATGTTTTATAGCCACTAACACAACAGATATAAGGAAGCATTTTATAGAAACTTACTAGTATACAGCTTGTATAAACTGCTCCTTCTAGTGACTCATTTGTAAAACAAATGTCTCAACATAAATAATTCATTCAATTTTCAACGTTAGTTAATTTTTTGAATATCAGAAATTAATGACAAATTAAACATATACATTACGAGAGTATTGAAAAAAATTATAAAAAGACTGATTATAAAAATGTTAAGCGACCTAAGATGAAGGGCTGGAAGGAGATAGATAAAATTGCTTTGGACCTTTCTCTCTTATCTCTTAACACAAGACGTTTTGCCAATGTTTAAAATATATCTCTCATTAAAATATATCTCTCAAACTACTGGTTTTCTAATATATCTCTTATTGTCTTTGAATATTTTACATGTAGTGCAGAAGCAAAATAAGATTAATAAGTTTTGCCATTGTTTCAAAATCTTGATCTGTGATCTACTCTGTCAAAGTTCTGAATCAATGGTCGAACTAATGTGTTAGTAGTTGAACTGCATAATTGTTGATTCATGTATATTTTTTTAAAATATTTGACATCATTATAAAAGTTAATACATTAAAAACACAAATTTCATAATAAAATTCAAAATGAGTTCCAACTTTCAAACATAACAAGTTCTAAAATCTTCTCGTACATCATAACTAGACTATTGGTCTAGTCACATGATTGAATTGGATAACTGAATGAACCAGTCGTATAACTCAACATCTAGAAATAGTTTTTTTATATTAAATTGAATTAAACTAAATAATTTGGTCTCAAAATATTAATAACGAATATTCATTGGAATAATGTCATAAAAAAAATTAATTTTTATAATTAAGATTCAAATTTTTTATATACGAATTAGAGATGTTTTTATTTTATTTTTTATTTATAGAATAATATAGGTCTTTACTCAGTTTTTTTTCTTTTAGAAACACTAAAAGATATAATAAATTCAAATATATGTTGCTTGGAAAGGAGGGAGAGGAATTCGCTAAGAATCAAACGCTTAAAATTTGAAGTATTGTGGTTGTTAGAACACTTATTATTTTGTTTGTAATCAATTTCAAATTAAAAGAATTAAAGGTAAAAAAATAATAATTGAGAAGAATTAAAAATCTCTATTGCTTGTGCAATAAGTAATTGCATTAGTTTGTACTATATATCAAACACGTGATAAATAAGTTGTTGTAACTAACTACTAACACTTCTAACTACCACTTTGAATTACAATTTCAACATTCTCTCTAACTCATAGTAGTTAAAGGCATTACTTCAAGCTTGCTTCTCATCTCTTGAAATTTCAATTTCTTCAATGACTTTGTGAGAATGTCAGCTTTTTGTTCATCTGATCAATAATGTTCTAGCCTCAACTTGTTTTTGTTCACTTGATCTCTTAGGAAATGGAAACATATTTCAATGTGTTTGCTTCTTCCATATGCAATATGATGTTTGGCTAAATCTATTGTTGACTTATTATCAATCAACATTCTTAATGGACTTTCATTTTTCAATCACATCTCAGTCATTAGTTCTTCTAGCCATAAAGCTTGACATGCTCCCATTGATGTTGCTACATACCCAGCCTCATATAAAGATAGAGCTATTATGCTTTGTTTGTTTTAGCACCATACCGTAAACACATAACCAATAATGTTTTTAATATCATTCTTGTGTTCACACTAATTAACATTTGTGTATCCTACTAATTCAGCTTCACTTTTATTTGAGCTTCTAGGATATAGCAGACTATACTCAATAATTCCTTTGATGTATCTCAAATTTTTCTTTGATGCCAAATAGTGAGGAACTCTTGGTTTTTCCATGTAACTACAAATCAGTCCTACACTGTAGGATATGTTAGACCTTGTATTACACAAATACCTCAATGATCCTACCAATTGTTTGAACAATGTAAGGTCAATAAGCTCTTCGTCTCCTTTTTTTGATAGCATTAATCCAAATTTTGATGGAATGTTAGTGTTATTTCACTCTTGCAGATTAAATATCCTCAATACATCATTATCATACTTCTTTTGGTGTATGAATACTCCTTTTTCTCACAGTGACAAACTCAATTGTAAGGAAATATGACAATACTCCCAAATATGACATCTCATACTCTTCTTTCATTCTTGTCTTGAATTGTGCTATTTCAACTTCATCATATCTAATCAATAATAGGTCATCAATATAAAAACATATTAGTAGTGTAGGTAAGGTTGTTGGCTTTTATTCACACATTGCTCAAACTGTTGTTCTAAGAGAAATATGTCAATTCTCTTGTTCTAGGTCTTAGGTGCTTGTTTCAAGCTATACAATGTTTTTCTCAGCCTGTACACATTGTCTTCCTTTCCCTTTATTTCATATCCTAGTGGTTGCTTTACATAAAATTCATCATCCAATTGTTCATTGAAAAATGCTGACTTCACATCTAGTTGGTGCATAAAACAATCGTTGTAACAAGCCATTGACATTACAAGCCTTACTGTCTCAATTATGGAAAGTGGTGCATATATAGAATCAAGTCCAGGCCTTTGTAGAAATCCATTAGTACATCTTTTAGACTGCACCACTAGAGCTGGTTGTAGCACCCGTTTCCCAATTCCATCTTTTAGACTCATTCACTAGTACATCTATGCTTATAACAATTATTCTTTTGTTTGGATCGTAGAGATTATAAGCTCCAGTTGAATCATAACCCAACAAAATCATTTGTGCAACTCTATCATCCAACTTCCTTCTATTTTGAGCAGGCGCATGTCTAAAGCATAATGAACCAAATATCCTTAGGTGAATCACATTTGGTCTCTTACCAAACCAATCTTCTTTTGGTGTCTTGTTACCCAATATTTTAGTAGGACATCTGTTCAAGATGTAAACAACAGTTGATACTGCTTCTCCATATAACTTATGAGGTAGTTTATTTCCTTTTAGCATACTCCTTGCCATGTTCAATAGGTCATATTTCTTCTTTCTACAACATCAATATGATTTGATGTGTAAGATGCAGTGAACTCGTGTATCATTCCCTCCTTTTCACAAAACTCATGAGATTTATACTCAGCTTATCCATATGTTATAATCACCTTGAAACCACATCTAATTTGTTTTTCCAACTATTAGTTTAAATTTTTTTTAACACATCAAACACTTCACTCTTCCTTTTAATTAGGTAGATCTATATTTTCTTTGTAAATTCATCAATGAATGACACAAAGTAGTTATTTCTTCCTAGTGAAACCTTCTCAAATGAACTACAAATATTAGAAAAGGTTACCTCCAATTTCTTTGATGATCTAGTTGGATCTTAAGACTTAAATGACTTCATATGTTGCTTGGCCTGATAACATTCTTCACACAACTGTTTTGGTATTTGAATTTCAGGAAGTCCTTGCACCATGTTCTTGTTCTTCAACATTTGGAAACTTCTAAAATTCAGATGTCCAAATCTTTGGTGCCAAAGCTAGTTATCACTTCCGACTTCAGTAGCCAAACACTGTTTTTCACTAATTTGAATCTTAATCTTGAAATTTCAAGTGTTGCCTTCAACACTATTCTCCTTGAACTATCAAACATATTCATTTGGCCATGCTCCATATACATTAATTATCTCTTCTCCTGCAATTGTCCAAGACTCAACAAGTTATTGTTCTTGTTTGGGATATAAAGAACATCACATATGAATGATTTCTTACCATATTTTATTTGATGTTCATCTTTTTTTCTCTTTACTTTCTTTGATTTACATTCATTAGGCAAATGACCCCAATTTTGAAAGTTATAGAATTGTAGTCATTTCTTATTAAATTTCTTCATACCTCATTTGTTGCCATTAGATTTCTTGTCGTAATTGTCACCATTATTTTGATTCTTTGAATTTCCAACACCTTCATCATAATTTTGCTTCTTATGCGACTTTGATTTTTCTTTTCCACTTTTGTATTTTCCTTCATCTTGATTGACCCTTTTGCTGACATGGGCTTGAAGGGTTTGCTCAAATGTTTTTGCTACATTTCTTTCTTTCACCCTGAACTCATGAGCTTCTAATGAACCTTGCAATTCCTCCACCTTCAATGTCTTAAGATCCTTTGATTTCCCTAAACCCTAAATCATTCATCACTTCAATAATCACCATATCAGTCATCACTTCACCATTGGCATTCATCTGATTTGTGATGGTTTGCACATGATTAAAGTAATCAACCACATTTTCAACATCTTCCATTTACAGCAGTTCGTATTGTCTCCTCAAGGCTTAAAGTTTCACATTATTGATCTTATCACCACTAGTATAACACTTCACCAAGATATCCCAAGCTTCTTTTGATGTGGAGACCATCAAAAAATTTCTCAAATATATTGCTATCAATACTTTGCTAAATGTAGAATAAAGCCTTGCAATCTTTTTCCTTGAATCCTTGAATGTTTCTCGCTGCACATGTGTTGGATTTTGACAAAGTCATACCCATCTTGAACCACTTTATACACCTCTTGAGCTCCAAAAAATGACTTCATTGATGCACACCATCTTTCCCCATTTTTTCCATCAAGAATTGGTAAATTAGATGGAAAGCTTCCTGATCCATTCATGATTTACTTCTCTATTTTTCACTCACCCGTGTTTTCCAAAATTTTGAGTTTCTCTCAATCACTCGTGTTTTCCTTTGATTAAAAACCTAGCTCTCAATACCAATTGTTAGAACACTTGTTATTTTGGTTGTAATCAATTTCAATAGTGGTGGGAGTGAAAGAAACAACTATTACGACATAGTCAAGTTCCAAATAGTCTACCAAACACCAAAATGTGTCACATTCTATCCTTCCTCTTTACCATAACATGAGTTTGTATAAATAGCCTCATATGGATCTGTACCGCCATATGACTCCACCTCGAGGAATTTAATCTCACACTATTTATTGAAGGCTTCTACCTTCGTATTTCTTTCTTCTATTGCACTAACCTCAAACAATTTCAAGAACTGATTTGTGTATATTGATTGAGATTTTTGCATGTTAAAACATATGGACTTTGAGGACTTGTTATATACCCAAATGAATTTGGTATAAGGTCCAATAGGGGACCTATATCACCATTCACAAATACACCACCATCCATTAGGAGACCTACACCACCACTCATAAATGCACCACTACCTCCAACCATAGAGCACTACCATCCATGACAAAACTTGCTCTTAGACCACCAACCATCAGAGTATCACATTAAAACTAATGTCTCCCATAGCAATGATTCAAAATACAAAATATAATTATTATTGTTATAATATACTTCAATTTTTTGACTTCATTTTCTAATGACTCAATTTTGTCCATTAACCTTTCCTTCCACACATCTTCACTTCCATGGTCCTAAGATAATGAGACTAGTTTGTTAAACATTCTTACCTTCCAAACATCATCAATTTCATTGTTTTTAGTTGAAGATTTTTTTTACCAAACTAACAACTATGCCTTCCACCCATCATGGTTTGTTTCCCCTATTAAGAAAACCTAGTTCCTTAACCTCATCATCGCGACTCAATATATAAAACATATTTCACTTGGTACCAATCTTCCTAGCGGACCCCAAGACCAAGAAAATGATCATTCACCACTCACTCTATACTTTAAAGCGATAATGGTTCCAATAGTAATCTGCATTAGAAGACCTTTTAATTAGTTATGAATGTCATTGCTAACTACTAAGAAATAGGCCCATTTTAAAAGAACAATATATAAAGTATATATGATTCCCTTAATGAATTAATAGTTAGAGTTAGAAATTTCATTCACCACACAAATAAACATTTGGATGCCGCCTTCAACAAATAAGAACCTTCTGAAGGTGTAAACACGAAAAAGGAGATTGAATTGTGTTTGCTAAAATCGATAACTTTTTGATAATTTGATGAAGGTTGGTTGATTTTTATGAATTACTTAGATACAAAACAATCATATTCAGAGATAGCAAGCAATGAAAACATAAATAATTTGACGCATAGATTTAACTTAGTTCGCTACTAACTTGGTTACATACAGTTCCCTTATTAAGAAGGCTATAATCCACTAATTCAAATACCTTGAATTACAAAACACCTGACCCTTCAAGACAGATCTTCCCAAATTGTTTGACAACCCCAAACGTTTGAAGAACTAACCACCTTGAACCTACAAGCCAAATCTTCTCCTAACAACTGGACAATCCTTAATTGAAGAAGGAACTAACTACTTTGACCCTACAAGTCAAGTTTTCTTCCTAACAACCTAACAAACCTATATTGAAGAAGGAACTAAACCACTATCAAGTTGGATACAAAAGATTGAAACTTTCGGTGTTTGCTTTCAACAATATTATTTTTTCAAGAAGATTGGTTCCAACAATATCCCAAGTATTAAATCAACTTAGTTCCAACAATATCCCTCTTTTTGATGATGACAAATATTGTATTTTTTTTTATAATAATTTTTATTTATATTTCTTTGACTTCCCCTAACTTAGGGATCCCCCTAAGTCTAATTATCATTTTTTCCCCACTTTATGAAATATCTTTCTCCCATTTTTGTCATCAAACAAAAAGACTTGAAAGTGAAACTTGTTTTTTTTTTCTTATTATTTTTTTTTTGTTCTTTTTTTTTTTTTTTAATATCATGAATATATTACAAGAAAATATAAAAACTAATGTAAAGTTAAACTACTT
The DNA here is from genome assembly GCA_037974835.1 of Cicer judaicum. NCBI lineage: Eukaryota > Viridiplantae > Streptophyta > Magnoliopsida > Fabales > Fabaceae > Cicer > Cicer judaicum. Next base: position 4,783,413 of record JBBPBS010001080.1, read on the forward strand.
TAAAGTTATCACAACATCAATCAGGTATGAAGGTAAGGTTTAGGTTTTTGTTGATGAAGTCAAATCTATCTTCAAGTAGTGGTTTGGAGATTTTGTCACTCCATTGGTGTTTAATGTCCACAAACTGAATGATTAGTACCCCTTTTTGAATAAAGTCCCTAATGAAGTGGTGTTTGGTTAGATAAATGGAAGAAGTGTTATCATAATAGATGAGAATGTTGTTTTCTATAATTTTGTAGTCTTCTAGTTGATGTTTCATCCATAGTAGTTGAGAACTACAACCAACAGCTTAAATGTACACAACCTCTGCTGTTGATATTGCAATAGTGTTTTATCTCTTACTTGACCAAGATATTAAGTTGTCACCTAGAAAGATGCGATTGTCACTAGCGCTATTTCTCTCAAGTTTATCTCGAGTATTATCTGAATCACAATATCCGTTCAATTTGTACTTGAGAGATTTCTTGTAGAATAAGGTAAGGTTGGTAGTGTCTAGGTATATAAGAATTCTCTTAATAGCAGTTAAATGTGATTCTCTGAAATTTTTATGATAACAAACATACTTAATGAGAACAATATATTTAAATTCAAAGAGTAAAGAAACAAAGTTTAGATTCTTATAGAACACTTGCTTCATAGGTGATATTTTTGGTAGTTTATGAAAAAGCTTATAAACGACATTTAACTTGTAACAATAATTAGTAATTAATAAAGTAACAATAACTAGTAATTCATAAAGTAATCGAAGTAACTAAAATAAAGTGTTCATAAAATAACCGACACATAACAATAGTTCATAAAATAAAGTGTTCGTCAAAGGTGTTACTACTAACTAGTGTGATGACGTGATAAATACAAAGCTTTATAAAAATGGATATATAAATCATCATCTGGACTAGCTTCATGCTGAGTCAACCCCTGCTGTATAAGATCACCAATCTGCTGTAGGATAGGTGTCGGCTGTGAAGTAGAAGCATCTGCACTGGTGGGCGGAACACTATAATTCGGGACCTGAGGTACACCATCTAGTCGCACAAGCAATGGATGAGACACCTGATAGAACCACTCCAGATATCCATCTTCACACTCAGATGGATATGTAACTGGACGAACCTTATCATACAGCTATGTCACTGACATCACATATCCCAACCATTCGACGTCTACATCAAATAATCTCGCATGATCTGGAATGGGCGGTGAAGGAATATACTGGATATACCCAAACTGTCTCAAACACCTCTCTGGTAGATATTTCACTACAGTGCTACATGATCGGATGTGACCAGTATAAAGTGTGATATCATCAAATGGAATGACACCTCTGTGATTCTCCCATGGTCTCCATATAACATCTACCGGTGTCAGTGCATCTATCATACTTCTGTATTCATCAACCTTATGCTTGCCTAGCTTGTAGCACCATCTATTCATTCAAGCAATGCATTCCACGTCAGCACCCTGATCACCTCTATTACAAATATTTGGAAAATATTCGTAAATCCAACACTGTTACAATGACAAAATATTAAATAATTAATACTAATAATTAAATAAAACATAAATTAAATAACTTAAATTAATAATTATTACTAATATATAATTGATACATGAAATAACGTCATGTATCCACCTAGCTGTTTGGTGTCATAATAGCAGGCATCTGAGAGGTAGTCATAAAGCACCACTAGTGCAGCAGTACCCCATGCATATTTATCTGTACCCTCTAAATATCTGAATAATGGAA
>JBBPBS010001080.1:4785338-4835243 GCA_037974835.1 Cicer judaicum
CGTCATGTATCCACCTAGCTGTTTGGTGTCATAATAGCAGGCATCTGAGAGGTAGTCATAAAGCACCACTAGTGCAGCAGTACCCCATGCATATTTATCTGTACCCTCTAAATATCTGAATAATGGAAAGTACTTTGCATCAACAAGAGTATGACTCTTATCAGCGAAAATAGTACTCCCAACTAAATTCAACATATATGCCCTAGCAGCACAGTCGAACCTCTATACTGCACACTGCCTTCTGAACACATCCTTCAACCAATCCAATCTATAGTGTGCACCTCTAGTCTTCTTCGTCTCCTCCCAAATCTCTTCTGTGGTCACTCCTAATAGATGGACGGCAAGATTACACGCCGCTACTCTGTCTACATCGGGTGGACTGTAGAACTCACCCCTAATAGGTAATCCGAGAAGATTGACAACATCATCCAAAGTGATCGTCATTTCACCAAATGGCATGTGAAATGACGATGTCTCAGAATGCCATCTCTCAACAAATGCAGATATCAAGTTGTTGTCAATCATCTTCAAACTACCCCTTTGTAATGGGTTCAGCCCTGACAAATTCACCCAATTCTCTATGGGTCTCGGAAGTACCGGCGGAGTAAATTGCTGCATTTTCTTCCTATGCGCAACAATTTTCAGCAATGGTCGCTCCTGTATACAAAAAAAAATATATGACATTAAATTTAATTTAGACAGCAAATATCAATATCAATTAATATTTAATGAATTATAAGTAATAATTAATTTAATATACCTGACCAAACCAAATTCTAGCTGATACATGATAACGGTATCGTGTAAGGACAGATAAATCATAAGGCCCTCCAGGATACCGTGTCAGCTCACCAGGTCCCTCAGCGCGATCATGGTCCTCAACGCGATCATGGTCCTCCTCCATATGCTCTCCCTGATGAGCAGGTGCAACCTCCTCCTGCTCAACTACATCCACCTGCTCATGTACATCTTCCTCATGCACTGTAGAAGGCTCCCCCTGATCATGATGTCCCTCATCATCATCTTCAATAATCATACGTCGTCTTCTCCTTGAAGCTGTCGGTCGAATCCTCTCTGGTGGATTCATCGGAGTAGATGTAGAAGTCTCGGTGTCCCGTGTAACGCGTATGATTTTGCCGTCTCTTCCTCGTGCACCCACTGAAAAAATAAATAAATAAATAACAATAACATAAAAAAAATTATAACAAATTAAAAAAAAAAAAAAAACAAGACTAACTTCCGGAAAACTTGATGTCCAAGTTTTCCGGAACAAGCTCTGTACCGAAAAACTCAAAAACAAGGTTTTCGGAAACAGTTTATGTACCGGAAAACTTCATTTGAAGATTTCCGGTAAACCCTTCTGTACCGGAAAACTTCAACCCAGTTTTCCAGAGTAGAGCTCTGTACCGGAAATCTTATTATTTAAGTTTTTCGGAAATTTTGGAAAAAAACTTACTGTTTGTTCTGGAAATCTGAAAATGAAATGTGAAATTTTTTGGCAGTTTTTATTATTTATATGAGGGCAACATGGTCATTTCGCTGCTATTTTTGGGGTATATGGCTAATCTTGTGGGTACAAAGGAAAATTTTCTTAATTTTATTATATTTTAGTAATATAAATTCTAAGAGAATACAAAACAAATATAAGAGAGGTATATATAAGTAGAAAAGAGAGAGGCAAACATTACTTAAGTTTAATGATATTTTAATAATTTATCATTATTATTTTTATAATATATCGTTATTATATATATATATATATATAAATAAAAGAAATTATAAAATATGGAGTTTCAGTGACTATTGTATATGCCCAAATATTCCATGAATGCGTTATGTGTCGAAAGGAGAAGAGGAAGGTAACGAAGAAAATGAAGTGGAAAGAAATTATAACTATTAATTTAATAATCTATTTTTATTATCTATATAAATATTTTTTTTTAATATAGTTTATAAGACAGATTCAAAAATCAAATATTGTTCATGACATTCAACTTTTAAAGAGATTTTTTATGACGAGAGTGATCCTTGTCATATCAACATTATATCAAACTTGTAATAAATTAACTAAAGGAAGAACAAAAAGAAAAAAAAAAACCTATAGCCCACATGTGTTACCCTCGACTTTTTTAGTATAGTTTTTCTTTTACTTTTGATTTTCTTTATTTTCCTTTATTTTTTTTGGTAAGGTGTATGTGCCATAAGTTCTCTTTTTTTTTTATAATTAAATCTACTTTAAAAATAGATTTTCAAATTAAGAATTTTCATAGTTTTTCTCTAAGTATATATCGAATATTTTATCTAAGAACTTAAGTTATATTGTTATTACTTTATTTTTACAAATCAGTTTAAATGAATCCTTTGTTTCTAAAATTTTGTGGAGATGTTTATAAATCTAAAAAACTTGATATGTTTTTTTCACTTTAAAATTTTAAAGTTTTATTGACTAAGAAATAAAATATCTTACACAAATAGATAATTTACTTGATATATATAATAAAGAAGAAATATATATAAAAAAAACGATGATCATGTGGTTGTTGACAATGGTTTGGGATTCAAATGTAAAATGAGAAATACAATAAGAGGGGATTGAATTGTATTTTATTTTAAAAATTATTTATTAAAACACTAAAATAAAGTAATGAAACAGAGCGAATAGTTTATCATGGGTCACCAGCAACACATCAGTTACGCCCAATCCATTTAATCTAAAGGATTTAATCCATTGATTCACCATTGAATCACACTTTCACTGAACGCCCTACTACTCAAAATGATTGTGTTCGAGTCTTCTAAATCTTCTAGCTTAGTCCAGTCAAGCTATTGATGGATCTAGCCCTTACTGAGCTAGGTTACAAAAGAATATGTTAAATTTTTTTAAAACAAACTCTAATAAGAGGGTGTTTACAAAGTTGTATTATTAAAAATATTTACCAGTATTAGGTGAAACAAAATATAAAGAACAAAAGTATTGAGACACTTATGTTATACTTATTGCATTGAGTTGTTTCTTGTGGTTTGCAAGTAGGAATTGCACATCCTTTTATAGAGATATTTAAGGTTTTTGGTAGTTGTTCTGATTGCCAAAAATCAACAAGTATCATTCAGTTTTTTTATTAAATTTTTTGAGATTGATTCGCCATTAAAAACTTGTCAAAATGAATCCATATAATTGATTATGTGTATCTTGGTATGAAGACAAAAGAATCAAAAGATACAATGGAAAAACGTGCCTCATAGACCTTCAGACAAATAACTAATTGAAAATATTTATTAGAGGATCCGAAAAAACTGTCTTCTTTAGAGCATTGACTTTCATAATAGCATTGTTTTCCATCAAAGTATTAACTTTCATGAGAGCATACATCATTAACCAACAATTAATTACTTGATGTCATTATCAAATGCAGACAATCAGTTACTTATTAGATTTATCAAATGGGATCATATGCATATGAATTAGAGCTTTGCTTTTATTTGCCAAAATTTTCCATAACTACTAGTGATTGGATTAGCCACAATTGCATGTTTCACGATTTGTCACAACTTGTTTTTGGCTTATGTCTTGATTTTTTTTTGTTGACTAGTCAACCCAGTAGAATCTTTGGAGCATTAATTCCCTTTCCATTCCATTTACGGTTTTGAATTTTTTTTACCAATGGACCAAACTCTGACTCAACTTTATTATTTTGAAAGATTTCATGCGTAGAAACCGCCTCCTATATAGCCTTCAGATCATCCATAATTTGGTGAGAATCTTTTGCTTTATGTTTTCCAGCCATAGCTACCGTTTCCAATCATGCATTTGTTTCCTTTTTGTTTATGCACCCAGCGTAGTTGCTTCTTTTAGTATTATCGTTTGTTGTCGAACTCTCAATTTTTTGAGAGCATTTATCATACTTGTGACTGTATTTAAAACATATTGTATGAAGTCCTTCATATTCCAAGTCAAATTTATAACAACGAATCATAATGAAAGGAACAAGAGGCTTTTCAAGATCGATTTCCACACATATTCAATCCTCTAGAATGTATGGATGTTAATTTATCAATCTTGAAAATAGATTCCAAAGCATTCTCTATACGATCACTATCCTTGTTTTCTTTCTCTTTCTCTTTCTCTGTGTTGCTACCTCTTCTTCCTCTTTGGTGTATGTCGACTCATCCGCTGCTTTTTCAAAAATCCACTACTTTAGGTATTAGTTGTTACTATCCATGTTTCCGATCACGCTAATTGATGACAAACAAATTGTTGTGAAGCAAATTGGTGACAATCAATGAAAAGAGAAACCATGGCATAGCACTCCATTCAATTTGTTACTACATCACATACTTATAAATTAATATCCAATGAAAAAATTAAATAAAATCTATTACAATAATTTTTTTAAAAGTTTTTGTTGCACTTAATAGTGAATATTGAATATTTTTTATGATAAAACGTAAGGACATAGTATTCCACTTAACGGGATTGGCATTGAACTATGTCTTAATTATGGATAAAAAAATTAGTATAACACTTATAAATAATGAAATCATATTTTTATTATGAAGGATATTTTCTTAATACAAAACTAGACAAATGATTCATATGATAATTTATTTATTGGTTTAAAAAATAAATATATCAAAATACTCTTTAATTTATGAATGTGTCATAAAAACCCTTTTTCTTTCTTTATAGTGAAACAACGGTTTTTTTTTCATTTCTAAAAAATAAAATCTTATGCTCATTTTAATATATATAAGACAATGTTAAAGATATCAATAACCACTAAATGAAAATATATTTGTTTTTAACGGTAGGTTCAACTTACAAATACTGATATTATTAGGTTGAACATCGTATTTCATATTTGAACTCAGAAACTCGTGATTTATTTATCTTATAGTTGGATATATGGATTGAATTTCGCAGTCAGTCCATTTAACTCGTAACTTGCGAACTATGGACTAAACGTTCGTGATCTAGCTAAATTTATATTTGTGTGGGTTGGACCGTTTAAACGTAAGTTAAGAGATTTAAATCTACAGATTCACCGATTGGTCCGCAATCTTGATCGATCAATAATTTTTTGGCAAGAATTTATATATTAGTCTATCATATTTTGTATTATTTATACTCTTAATAAATTTAATGTTGATTTGGAATACTAATTTCTTTTTAAGTTGTATTTGTGGTATTTTCTTACATAATACTCTCTGTGTCTTTTTCTTGTTACTTGTTTGTGGTCTAATAGAATAATATGGTTCTTTTTCTTGTTACTTGTATTGAAGGTGGATGAATATTCACCAATAAATATAGCTAATAATATAATATAGTACTAGTAGCTAAATGTATGGGGGATGGATGGATCCATTTGAATTTACCCGATGTCACATTTTGAGTAATTATATATGTTGTTCCTTTTGTGTGATTATACAGGATAATATGTCTTTGTTTGTTCAAATAAATATCTATATTATTAGTATTTTAAGTTTTTATTGTTTTATATTAAATGTTTTATTTGAAATATTTAATAGTTTCATATTGTTCACTATTTTATATTTCTGGTGAAGAATTAAGTATTTTTTATTAATAAATTTTCTTATTTATTGTATTTAAAACATTTAACTATTCATTGTAAAAAATACACTTAATTTTTCTACTAACTAATTTATGATTAAGGACAATTTTTTTCAAATTCCATAAAACTTAATTGGTCACATTTACTGCAAATTAGTGCCCTGCAGATTGTTGTAGTCAAATTGCATCATCAATTATATTAAATGGATTTGTGCCTCAAAAAGTACTATCCCATTTAATTTTCTTTCATGCAAAAATTCCTTTTGAAACTAACATGTATTTAGATAACAAATTATGGGCTTAAATGAATTTGTGCATATAATATAATTTACTATTCCGTCTAATTCTCTTCCAAAAAACTTTTTATCAAAGACTGCATGTGTACAGGAAATGGAAATTCCTGCACACTAGACATGGATGTTCAATAGACTTCTCCCCGGTCGAAAAGCATATACATTTGAGTTTTTAAAAGGTGTCGAAGAATTTATTCAATTTGCTTGTCTGTAGGATAAATAATTGAATGAAGGTGTAATAAGATGTCCAAGTAAGTTGTGTAAAAATGAAAATCATTTGACCCCAGATGTAGTTAACGTTCACATTCATCAAAAGGGTTTTATTCCCAACTGTTGGGAATGGACATCCTATAGAGAGGAAGTCTGTCATGTTCATGATGACGACGACGGTGAAGAAACATACATGGATGCACCTAATAGTAGTAGTAGTCAACAACAGTGTTATGATCATGATGATAGACACCAAGATATGGTGTATAATGTTGCTGGCCTTAATCCTGAGCAACATTGTCCTCAAAATCAAGAGGAACCTCCAAATATGGAAGTTGGCCAGTTTTATAAAGTGTTGAATTCTGCTCAACAACCACTATGGCCTAGATGTAAAAATACAACAGAGTTGTCTGCCTCTTTTACAATGTTGGGTTTAAAATCTAAACACAACATGTCACAGGCTTGTTTCGATGACGTGATGAAGTTTATGAAAGAGTCAAGTCACCCTGAGAATATAATTCCATCAAACTTTAGGGAAACAAAGAAACTTGTGGCCGGACCCGGTTTATCCAAGATCAAGATAGATTGTTGCATTAATGGGTGTATGGTTTATTATAAAGATGACAAAAATTTGAAGGAATGCAAATTTTGTAATGAGCCTCGATATAAAGCATATAATGTACCTAGGAGAAACTCTAAGGAAGTTCCTCGCAAGAGATTGCATTACTTGCCTCTCACCCCTCGCTTGCAAAGATTGTATGCTTCTCCGAGATCTGCTGAGTACATGAGGTGGCACTTTGAAAATGTAGGGAAGAAGGTGTGTTGTGTCATCCTTCAGACGAGGAAGCATGGAAACACTTTGACCAAGTATATCCTAGATTTGCCTCAGAACCTCGAAATGTTAGACTTGGTGTGTGTGTTGATGGCTTCATCCCTTTTAGCCAATCAGCCACACCATATTCTTGTTGGCCAGTAATTGTCACACCATATATCCTACCTCCCGAGCTATATATGATGACGCCTTATATGTTCTTGTCCTTGATCATTCTAGGTCCATACAGTCAAAAAGGTAAAATTGATGTGTATTTGCAGCCGCTTATAGATGAGTTGCAACAATTGTGGAATGATGGTGTGCTAACATATGATGCTTCAAAGAGGAAAACTTTTCAATTGAGAGTTGCATTAATGTGGACAATAAATGATTTTCCAGCCTATGGTATGTTATTTGGGTGGAGTACTGCTGAAAGATTAGCATGTCCGACATGCAAGAAAAATTCAAAAGCTTTTACATTGAAACATAGAAGGAAAATGTCTTGGTTTGATTGCCACCGTCAATTTTTACCTCATAATAATGCATTTAGAAGAAACAAGGTTGCCTTTTACAAAAATAGAATTGATAAAAATGAGCATCCTCATATGTTAAGTGGTGAACAGGTGTGGGAAAAGGTTTATGGAATTCCCAAGATAACTGACACGAGGCAATGCATTGTTCCTGGCTATGGAATTCTGCACAATTGGACCAAAAGAAGCATATTTTGGGATTTGCCTTATTGGAGACACAACCTATTGAGGCATAATCTTGATGTTATGCATATAGAGAAGAACGTGTTTGAAAATGTGTTTCATACAATTATGGACAACAAAGAGAAAACTAAGGACAATGAGAAGGCACAATTGGACTTAGCAGAGTATTGTCATAGAAATGAGTTGTTGTTGAAAAAAAACCTAATGGGAACTATACCAAACCTAAAGCTAAGTTTTGTTTGACAAATGAACAGAAAAATGATGTGTGTGAATGGATGAAGGGGTTAAAGATGCCTGATGGTTATGCTTCCAATTTAGGTAGATGTGTGGATACAAAATATAAAAGACTCTTTGGGATGAAAAGTCACGATTGTCATATATTCATGGAATGTCTACTTCCAATAGCTTTTTGTGCTCTTCCTGAACCAATATGGAAACCCTTAACTGAACTCAGTCAATTCTTTAGAGACTTGTGTTCAACAACGTTGCAAGAAGGTCACTTATTACAAATGGAACAAAACATTCCTATAATAATATGTAAGTTGGAGCGTATCTTTCCACCTGCATTTTTTGACTCTATGGAGCACTTATCGGTTCATTTCCCTTTTGAAGCTAAGTTGGGTGGGCTAGTTCAATATCGTTGGATGTATCCATTTGAAAGATTTATAAATAAAATTAAAAAAACCGTAAAAACAAAAACAAAAACAAATGTGGAAGGATGTATCTGTGAAGCAAATTTGGTGCAAGAGACAACCTATTTTAGTTCCCATTATTTTGTGCCTCTTGCCCAATATGCAAGTACAGTTGGCCTAAATAAGAGGACTCATCAAGACCATGTGATACAAATTTTGTCTATCTTTGAAAATTTACATGGCGAAACAAGTGGAAAATGCAGTGATAGGTGGCTTAGTGATAAAGAATTGGCGGCTGCTCAATTGCATGTTCTCTTAAATTGCATCGAGGTTAAGCAATTCATTGAGTAAGTATTAATATATTAAATATATCCATTATTCAACGAACAACATCTAATTTTTTAAAAATATCTTGTATAGGATGTATGTACAAAGTTTAAAAAGTATGTATAGAGATCTCAATGACATTGTCATTGATACATAAATAGAAGTTGACTTTCCGCGATGGTTTCAAGAATATGTAAGCACTTATTTAGACTATTCAATCTTAGTTGGGTTAAAACAAAGATGTACAAATTGCTTTAACCTAAGTTATATGAATTGCTCTATATGACTAGGTGACAAAGAATCACAAACTTAGGATGCGAAATCCCGGCTTGTATGACTTGGCAAGAGGACCCTTGAGACTAGAAAAGTCATGGCTTATTTATAATGTGAATGGATACCAGTTCAACACAACTTCTTAGGTGAAGGCAAAATAACATATAATAGTGAAGTATGTGTTAATGGAATTGGTCAAGGTGAAACCTCAAATGATTATTATGGTGTTGTTACAGAGATTCTAAAATTTGAATGGCGAAGTCAAGCAACACGAAAGCTGATTTTATTTCACTGTGATTGGTTCGACCCTTCAAGTCGTGGGATGAGGATACATAATCAGTACAAGATTGTAGAAGTACGAAAAGGGAGAAAATATGGTAAATTTGATCCTTTTATTTTTCCAAAAGCTGCAACTCAAGTTTATTATTCACCTTATCCTAGACGCCAAAGAGCTGATTGGTTGGTAGTTATGAAGACAAAGCTAGAGGGATTGTTGATGATAGACATACTTTAGAAGTTGCTTTTCAAGTGCAAGAGTCAGAAGTTGATGCAACAATTGAAGATGACCCAATTGATAACTTACAAGATGATTCAGTTTATGGTGAAGAAGTTAATTTGCATGTGATGCAAGATGATGAGGATGAAGAAGATGATTCCAATGACGATGGTGAATATGTAGATCAAGAGGAAGATGGTTCTATTGAATAGTATTTGTTAGCTCTTTATTGATAATGTGTTTGATTTAACATTTGTAGTATTGAAAAAGGATTTGGTAGATTTAATAAAAAAGGAATTGGTAAATATTTACTTCATATGCTTATTTTTTTATTAGAAATATAAATAGTGTAACATAATGCTTATTTTTTACTCATTGCAACCTAACGTTTGTCTCTTGATCATATATCTCAATAATTTAAGCAAATACATGATCGGGGTTGAGCCCACATTGTAGTGTTTGCATTCTATACAACACGGGTCAATATTCTAAATTATTCAACTAACAACATCTATTTGTTTACCTATATATCTCGTATAGAATGCATAACCTACTTTTTCTTCTTTTGCAGTCAATTATGAAGCGAACTAAAAGGTCAACAAAGAAGAGAGTTGTAAAGAAGTGTGGTATATGTTGAAGGCCTGGACATAAGAACTCATATGAATGGAATATATACTAACATGCGAGTATGTCCACAACCTGAATAAGCTGAAATTCTAATTACACTTACCTAGAATTAATATAATTTTTTATATTCTTCGTAATTTTGTCTATTTAGCCTTGTTGACTAAAATGAGTGTTGTTGTCTTAGAAGTTTTTAATTTTTATTTCTTGTTGGTGTTGCCAACTAGCCCCCTTTTCCTCACAAAACCAAGTGGGTCAAGCATAATTTTAAAATGGTGTTTTTTTTAAATCATCAAATAGTCAAATATATTTAGTTATATCAAGGTAGAAAATTTATATAAATACTTACTTCTTAAGTGCAAGTTAAATTATATTAGTAAAAAAAGGTAAAATTTTAATATTGTAGTTAAAATTAACTAATTTTTCTATCACATATAACTTTTCAAATTAAGAACGACTATCTTAAGAGTTCAACGTGTATCTCGAGCCATCATAAATGAATTTAGAAAAATATTTAATTTATAATAGTATTTTTACCTTTTCAATTAATCACAACCGTTAAATTATTAAATATGTTTGATTTTATCATAATTATCTCAAGTTATACTTAAATATGTTTGATTCAACGTGTTTTATTAAACTTTTTTCACTCACAACTCATAACTATTAAACTCTTTAAAAAATTAACATGGAATATGACTGTCTAGTAATTCATAATATTTCAATTGTGATGAAATGTATCAATTGTGAACTACTCTTATTGCTTCTTATGATGTTGATTTTGTAGGAACAAACTCTCTCATTTGAAATTGAGGTACTGCTATTTTCTAGGTTATGTATTTTACTTATATTATTCATTCATTACAATTCAAATTTTGTCCTTCATACCAATCGAAACTTCTAAATATTTTACTACTAATTATCTTTTTGTCAGCACGATTTTGTTCAAACCTGCGAAAGAGTGAAATCTGTTGATCTGCATCCAACTAAGTCATGGTAATTATTCAATACATATTTCTTGCACAATGAAAGGCCATAACATACAAAAATAAATAAAACATAAATCATTTAACAAGTTCTCTTTCGAAAATTCTAAGTTTAACATATAAATGTTATTATTATTTCAAGCAATTACATATAGTACTTTTCTTAAACAAGGTTCTACTGGGATTGTACTCAGGAACTATTTCTATTTGGAACTATTAAACAAAGGTAACAATTCTAAGATATAATAATTAATTCTTTATATAAATTTATGCATCTAAATTAGTCTATCTTTTTTTCATATTGTTGTAGAATTTATAGGACTTTGGAGTTTATTTTTTTTTTTTACATTTATTTTGGTACATACAGATTGAAGAGAAGTGTTTAAAAATTAGTGAACTTCCAGGTAAATGTCACAATATAACAATTGTGTTACCAAACTTATTAATGTTTGTGTTGTTTCTCTCGTTTTTCTGTTTGGCTTGGAATTAGATCAACAAAGTTTATTGCTCGAGAAAATTGGATTATTGTAGGGACTGATGACAAATACATTTGTGTATACAATTATGAAAAAATGGAAAAGATAACAGAATTTGAGGGACATAAAGATTATATTAGGAGTTTGATTGTTCATCCTTTTTTGCCATATGTGGTGTCAGCTTCTGATGACCAAGTCTTGAAATTGTGAAATTGGAAGGAAGGTTAGTCTTGTAATGAGACTTTTGAAGGACCCTGCTTCAAGAAAATGTTTATGGAATGTTATCAAGCTTGCAAAACAGGACCGTGCAATCATTCTGACAAGTATTCTCTCGCTCTTTCATGGATTTTGTCGCACTATATTCTTGTTGTTTATGCTTTAGATATATTAGCTAGCCTATGTTATATTTGATTACATAACATGATAAAATTTGATTTTATGCTTTCAGCACATTCTATGGAAGAGGTGGAGGCCTTATGCGATCAATTAGGAGTATTTGTAAATGGTAACTTGCAGTGCATCGGAAATCCAAAGGAGGTACATGCTCAAGTGATATGCTTTAATCAAAGTGTATTTCAAAATGAAATTGTTAAATGGGTTTTCCCATAAACTGTTATTTTATTGATATGGATTCCCCAAATTGCATGCATTTATGCAGTCAGCAGCTCAGCATCATCAGATCTTGATTGAACGATTCAGATTTTGAGTTCACTAAAATGGTTTTAAAAGTATTTGAAATGCTCACTTAGATTTGAGCCAATCGGTAAAGATCGAACTATGTTGTACTGATTGCGTGAATGAAAGAATCCTTAACTGCACGGTATCAGTAAGGTCATTTATCAGCATTTATATGGTTAATGTATGCAGGTTTGAATGCAACTTTAAAACTCCAAGCTGCATACACTTGTACCTTTTATTCAATTTAGTGACAAGTATAAAGTGCCAATTTAAACCATGTATATTTTGACTTATTATAGCTACTTATGTTGTTTTGTCATAGCTAAAAGCCAGATATGGAGGAACTTATGTGTTGACAATGACAACATCTTCGGATTGCGAGAAGAATATAGGGAACATGGTACGACAGCTCTCTCCAAATGCCAATAAGATATACCGTCTTTCTGGAACTCAGAAAAAGAGATGGTCGAGATAAACAAAAGTTTAACCTTTCCGATGCAACATTTAGGATTTGTTGGATCTTCTTCTTGTCCAAGTTCGTCACCACAACTCAACGATGAAATTGATTAAGATAGTGGAGATGAGGACATTGGTAGTGATCATATTGAGTAGTATTTGTTTTTATTTTGTTAAATTGGTTGTATCATGTACTTGGTTATACTTAGTTTTTTTTGGATCATATTTTAATTAATACTTAGTTCTGATTTGTGAACATGATAAAAATTTTGTTTAGAATTATCACAATAGTTGGATCATGCTTTAATAAATATTAAGTTTTGATTTGAAAACATGATATAAATTTTGTTTTGGGTTATTGCAATAGTATTTCAATTAAAGACTAATATTAAATATTTTAAAAATGTATTTATAATAATATTTTCATATATTTTTATTTAAATTTTTATATAAATAAAAATTCAAACAAATTCATTTAATGTGGAAATTTAAACATGCGGATTCTTTTTTGAAAATAACTTTCATACGAAATTACCTGTGAAATTACGTGCGGATTTAGCACGGTAATTTACCTGCGGATAGTGAAATCCTCAGTAACAATTATCCACGAAGGTTTTATGTAGGGATAAGGTTCCGCCGAGAAAATCTGCAAGTAACATGCTTGCTTACGGAATATTTGCTTAAATCTGCAGGGAAAACGCAAATTTCTAGTAATTAACCAACTCAAATAAAATACTTATAATGACATTCAAGATGTATTGTTTTAAAAGGAGCCAACCTTTTTGTGCATAACATTATTTCTTAATCATTTTTTTTACAATTTTATTTTAATGTGAATATATTTGTGCATACCATAAATTCTACTCAATTATTAATAAATATATTAAAAAATAGTCATCAAATATTTGAGTTTAATACAAAGAAAATAATATCAGCCACTATATAACTAGATTCTAACTACCACTCTTATGTTAAGGTTTGTTTCTTATGTTTCTTTTAGGTCATAAAGGATTGACCCACATATATATTACAAATTATGATGCATGTTGTCGTTTAGATTGTTGGCTAAAAATAGATCAAACACTAATTTTGAGAGAAAAACTACAATTTTAGGATAGTATTTAGTTATCTAGAACATAATAATTGTTGTTGTGGAGAAGAGCTTAGATGTATTTTTCATTGTAATGGAAAGGATAACGTTGGAAAATACTGACCAATTACAAATATTTTATTATCTAAAAGAAAAAGTTTCAAATCTGCTAATGTTATTAGTGGTTGGATTTTATTTTTCATTTATTTCCCAATTTTACTGCATTATATTTTATAAATTATAGTTATTTTTACATACAGCGGTATCTTATCTCTTGACATATATAAACATTGGTTACCGAGTTTTTAAAGTATTAGTTAATTAGAATCATTCGATCATTAGATATTTTTTATTTTTATTATAATTATTTTTAAAATTATGTTCATGAATGGTCACGATGTATTGAATTTTGGAGGTTAATCTAATGACTAATCACCAAATTTTAGAGTAAATCAACAAATCACTAATTTACCTCTTTGAATTTT
This sequence comes from Cicer judaicum, assembly GCA_037974835.1. Lineage (NCBI taxonomy): Eukaryota > Viridiplantae > Streptophyta > Magnoliopsida > Fabales > Fabaceae > Cicer > Cicer judaicum. Next base: position 4,799,458 of record JBBPBS010001080.1, read on the forward strand.
GGAAATAAACAAATAATACCATAAAATTGAAAGAAGAGGTCGAAAAATATAGTCCATCTATTAATTTATTTTGTTAATGAGATTGACGTAGACTGATTAAGTGGCGAACTCAGCTATTAGCCACTTCATTGCCACAAAAAAGATAAGCTAATTTGTTCAATTTTAGAAATATGATAGGCTAATTGACTCTATTTTAAAAATGAAATTGAAACTCGTTTAAAATAAATCAAAACTTTGTCATCATTGCAATGAAAAGAGATTGGTAAAACTCATATCATATTGAATATAGCCGTTAGACACATTAGTTGATTGTCAGTCTTGATTAAAGTATATTAGCACATGTTCTATTTTGTCCAAAATGTTATTTGATAAATCCAAAACAATCTTGTTTTTAAGTCTGAATGAAAACGCGAATGAGTGTGAGAATGATTTAAAAAATTAATTTCTAGGTTCATATTTTGAGGACTTTAATCTTGAACATGTAACATTTAAAAAATTCATATTTAGTTCATGAAAAACTCTATATTTGTTTGGATGAACTTTTAATAATGTTCTAAATAAACTTGCAAAAAGTCATTCAAAATTTTAAAAGTTGAAGTCTATTTCGTTTCAACAAGAACTAAAATAATTTATAGAATAATTATGTAGGAACTAAAACATGTGATTTTTTTTACAGACACCAAAAACAAATTTTCAAAATTTTATAGGGACTAAAAACTTTATGCGTGAGTAAGTGACATGTTGAGTTTAAAGTAGGGGAATATCTTCAAGCTCACTCAATTAGGTATGGCAATGAGGTGTGGGGATGGGTTATGCCTTCCCTACTTTGCACTCGACTAGTCGGGGAAAATCTGTCCTCGTTTTTTATCGGGTGTAAAATTTAGATCTCCATCCCCATTTGCGACTAGGGGTGGAAATAGGTCAAATCAGACCAAACTTTAAAAGATTTGAGTCTGACCTACGATTAATTGTTTAGGCCTAAGTCTAGCCTATGGTCTATCATAGGTTTTTTTCCAGCCTGGCATGACATTTTTAAAAGTCTGGTCTGACCTGAAATCCTATTTAAAAGTCTTTGTCGCATTAAAACATTTAAATGTTATATTTTACATTCTTTTTAAATAAAAACTAAACTGTAAACTTATATAAAAGAGAAAGTAATAAAATTATAATCAAATCTTATAAAATAATAACTAACAAGTTTGCACTGCAACAATCTTCTAAGAAAACAAAAGAGCAAAATAAATCGATAGTTAGTCTCTATACACATATCAAACTATATGTTTTATCCATACCAATTTATACGATGCTCTCCACATACCAATATCAATGTACATATCTATATATATTAAACAAAAAAATGATTTTTCTAACAAAATATTTTTATAATAATCTGAAACAAACAACACCCTTTAAACCCTAAAAAATAGTTTTTGATTTCAAAGAATAGATTTTTTCTTGAAACAAATGCACCCATTATTACCTCTTAAACAATTATGGAACGATTACTGAGTGATTGCCTAATTGAATCATTATCGAATATAGAACCACTACCGAATATAGAATTGTTACTGGATATTGAACGACTACCGAATACAGAACAACTACTAGTGATTGCCTAATTGATAGACTTTAAAATAGAAAATAATATTATTAATAAATAATAATAATAATAATAATAAAATATATATAGACCAACTTGTCAGGCCTAATACGTTTTTTTATAAGCATGAGTCTGACCTAATATATTGTTAAATAAATAGACTTTAAAAATAATTAAATCTAGTCTTTTTATTAAATAGGTCAGGTCAGGTTAGATCATATGCCCCTAACGGACGGTCTAACCTATTCACATCCCTACCTACGACGAGGTTCAGATTTAACTGGCATCCGCACCCATTCATATATATAAAATAATAAATTTAAAAGTCATATTAATTGTAATTAATATAATAAAATTATTATTATTATTATTACCATACAAAAATAAAATTAAAAAATATTGAAATATTATTTTCTATAAAGAGAAAATTATAATTTTTAATATTTAAAAAATATTTTATAAATTAAATATGTGTATGTATATAAAATTTAAAAATAACTATAATATTACTACTAAGGCGAATGCGGAGTGGCTGTCGTCAACACCCCCAAACCCATACTCGCTCTGAGTTTTAATTTTGAAAAAAGCTCACATCTACATTTAATCAAAATAAATTTTTTCCGTCCAAATTAAAACGCATTTGGATGGGTACCCGCAAATGAGGATTTTGTTGTCATCCATATAGTTAACAGTGTTACCTTCTTGTTGGTATATAGTTTTATGATCCATAGTTTTTCAAGGTTAATTATGTCTTTTTATAATTAAAAAATAAAATTTTCACTTTATATTCCCTTTTTTCTTTTTTCTTATTTTATTATTTTCGATTATTTTCATTTCTTTTGTCTCTCTTACTTTTGCATATTTTATTATCTTCTTTTCCTTTTTCAATTATTTTATTTCATATTTTAATATTTTATTTTCTTTCTCTATTTCTGTTTCATTTTCAATTTTATACTTAAAATTAAAATTATCGAATATTTTCTTGTTCCAATTATCTAACTTGTAAGGAGATGAGAATTTTGAGACCTCTCATAACCTAACAATCTTAACCATTAGCAATCAATTCCTATGAGCATAAGTTATGCTTGAAATGATACCAATGTGGACAGCCACTAAATTTTGTTTTTTTTTTTAAATGGATTGTTAGTTGAATATGAAAACAGAGTTAAACGATATTTTGAAGAAAAAAATATAGATTGTGTAACTTAGACTGTTCGTTTAAAATATTTATAGAGGAATGCTTGGTTTGATTACGTTTTAGATTTTGTTGGTATATTGTACCCATGTAAAGATATTTTGTAGGTTATGCAGATGATCTTAATTGTTAATTGTTGTTAGATTAAGCAGTCGCAATAAAAATATGTTTCAAGTTAAACATTTGTTGACACTAGTTAATAATTACTATTTTTTTAAATGAACAATATTTGATTTTCTGTTTGAATATTTTGTTTTAATAGGTGAGAAACTAATTGTATGAAATACTATGATACATAGGATTATGTTGTGATTTAAGAAGAGAAAATTTTGTTCCCAACGAGTATCACATTAGAATGAGTTTATTAAAAAGGATTTGCAAATATATTAATTATTATTCAAATATTAAAACACTAATAATTTTTATATTTTTTTTAAATAAAAATTAATATAAAATATTGAATTTTAGAATTATCCTCAAATTTAGGATAGTGACCAATGATTTTTTATATAAGAAGATTATAATATTATTTTTTGAACTAAATATACAAATATATCTTAAATTTTTTAACAAAGAAAAAAAAAATGATTTGAAGAAGGGGTAGAATGATTTTGACCGAAAGATTTGTGTGTCTGAGATTGCGAGGAGTGAGTGAGTGAGTGAGTGAGTGTTGTCTTCTTCTTCATTCAGCTCCGCATGGAGCTTTCTTCTTCATCTTCATCTCTTTTTGCTCATTCCATTATTCCCACATGGAACTCCTCTTTCAAACTACCCATTGCTGCTAACTACACAAACAAACCTTCTCTTTTCTTCTCTCCATTTTCCAAACACCTTCCTTCAATTTCTCTCTCCCATCATCATCATCATCATTCAACTTTCTCAACTCATGTTTCAACACCAAAGAGACCCATTTCCATCAGGGTATGATGTGTTTGTTTTTTTTCCATTAAAGTTTCAATTTTTATTTGTTTTATTGTGTTTTCCCCCCAATCTTCTCTGTTTTTCATTTGTTTCCATATTTATTATCTAATAACACTCATTTAATATATCCAAAGTTTGGTTATTGCTTAATTTATGAGTCTGTCAATGTCTTATACTTCATTCCCCTAAATTTTAATTACTTTTATCTTTCATGCAATTTTGTCATCTTATGCAAAATTATAATCTCTTATTTCTATATATCAATCTTTTATAGTTTAGATTAACTTACTGGTAACTTAATTATTACAAAAATTGCCGTATCTGGTACCCTTATCTGTAGCAGGTATCGGCACCGGACCTGTGTGCAACATAGACTAGTTTAGCATTGAAGTTTAAACTCTGGCTGTATATATATGTAGGATTTATCAGAACTAAGTTATCATAATAGTGGTTATGATTTTAAATTGTGGCCTGCAAAAGCAATGGTCACAATATCAAAGATCACAAGTATTGCTAGCACAATTTAAAACCTTGGCAGTGGCGGTTAGAGTGGTGCAGTCACGACACAAAGGTAATGTTGACTGTGAGATGCTGTTAGTTGGATGAGACGATAGGATCAGTATAGCATAGGCATAGGCATGGAAAATGTGACGAGTATTGACATTGATAGTGGGAAAAAGGGTTAAATTTGAGAGATCAATGTTAGTATAACGCGTCAATGATGAAGGATCTGATTATATGTTAAGCAGATATATTTTCAGTGGTTCTTTTGTGATAATTTTAAAATAATCCCATGCTATCCACTTGATATTTGAGCATTGAAAATTTCAGATTCAGCTGCAATTGCAATCACCAACTATTACATATTTCCATTAGTTGCTTCAATTTTGTTATCACCGCATGTATTTTGCTTAAGAAATACTTTTTACCCTACTTTTGGTTTTGGTTTGGTATTTGACAGTTTGAATTGAAATGCTGACAGGCCTGCAGTGAAGTTGGAGCTGCTGGATCAGATCGTCCATTTGTGGACAAAGTTTTATATTTGAAAGATGCATGCTGGAGATTTTTAAGGCCACATACTATACGTGGTACATCACTAGGTTCTGTGTGAGTATCTCTACAACTTCCATTAATGTGTTTCTTGCAGCTTCATGCTAGTTCTTACACACTTGAACTAACTTTCATTTTTTTACGCCTTGAATTTACAGTGCTTTGGTGTCGAGAGCATTGATTGAGAACTCAAATATGATAAAGTGGTCTCTTTTGCTAAAAGCATTCTCTGGTCTTTTTGCCCTGATTTGTGGGAATGGTTATATAGTTGGCATCAATCAAATATATGACATTAACATTGACAAGTATGATATTATTGTCTTCTTCTTCTCATTCATTCGTCCCCTTTTGCACATTTCTTGCTAAGTTTCAATATTTTGCTTCTAAGTCATGTTTAACTGCACGATGATTTATTTTAGGTTTCTTTTTCTCTGTATCTGAAATTATTCCTCACTTTTAGTTCAATTTTTTACCTTAATACATTCAGATAGCACTATTAGTCTAAGGGCCTGTTTACTACAGGTGTTTCGTATTTTCTTTCTACCGGTAAAATAAACATTAGAAAAGACATTATGAAAGTTTTTGGAAATGTATTTTAAAAATAGATTAGTATATTTCTAAAAATTCAGAAATACATCAAAACATTGTTTTTAGTATTTCCAGAAATACTAAATCTCTAGTTAGCTTCTATCTTCTTCTCTGTCACAATTAAAACGAAAAAATCCATAATAAAATGTCATTCCAATCACAATGACATACAGTAAAAATTGAAAATGTTTTTAGAAAGTTAACAAACCCTAAGTTATTCTTATATTTCATTTTTCAGGGTAAACAAACCTTATTTACCTATAGCCGCAGGAGATCTTTCTGTCCAATCTGCGTGGTTATTGGTTATATTCTTTGCAGCAGCTGGCTTATTGATTGTGGGATTGAACTTTGGACCCTTTATTTTTTCTCTTTACTCCTTTGGCCTTTTTCTTGGTACTATTTATTCCGTTCCTCCACTTAGGATGAAACGCTTTCCTGTTGCAGCATTTATGATTATCGCTACGGTACGATATAACCTCCTTTTCTCCCAATCTTTGCAGTACTAATAACGCATTTTTCAATTATATTTCTATGTAAATAGCCACCACAGAAATCAATTTGATATTTTTTTTCTATGAATCTAGTTGGATATTTAATTTAAAGTATGTGTTCATTTGGCTGAACAAGATTGACCGAAGAGGCTTATGCAGGTACGCGGTTTTCTACTTAATTTTGGTGTGTACTATGCCACTAGAGCTGCTCTTGGACTTGCTTTCGAGTGGAGGTGGGTTAGAGCTAATCATTGTTGCTTTGTATTTGTAATTGGTAAAGTTGAATAATTGAGATTATGTATGCCTACTGTTCAAATAAAAGCTCACCAAAGCTATGTAGCACTGACACTTCAAATTGAAGGTGTGTATGTCCAACACATGTCAGTTACAGACACCAATACGACACCGACACATGTGATTACATTTAATTATTTTATTTTCTCAAATTATTACTAGTGTCGAGGTGACAGTGTCAGCGTCGTGTTCAATGTTTGTGTCTGTGTCATTACTTCATAGCACCAAGCTTATACTTACTGTGAATTATGATGTTCCTATCAAGAACATAACAAAATCAAAATAATAGAATATCTCTATGACATTGACAGTGTTAGAAGGGTAAACTACACCTTTGAATGGTTGAGTTAGTCAATTCTATCTTTCAATTGAAATTGTGCCTTCCTAATATAATGAATAAAACTTGTGATGATGTTAGATTTTTGTCCGTTGTCGCCAACGTATACATTTGTTTTTGTATCTCTCTACTTGCAGTTCCCCTGTGGTTTTTATCACAACTTTCGTGACATTTTTCGCATTGGTAATTGCTATAACAAAAGATCTTCCAGATGTTGAAGGAGATCGCAGGTACGTTTTACGATCATGTTGCATTGAGGGTTGAAAGTTCATTGATCTTATTTACCTATACTGCTGATACAACATTCGACTTAATTTTGCTATACATGTGTACGCGCGCTTGCATGTAACAATTAACTATAGGTATCAGATATCGACCTTTGCTACGAAACTAGGAGTTCGGAACATTTCTTTCCTTGGTTCTGGAATTTTGCTGATGAACTATGTTGTTACCATATTGGCAGCAATTTATATGCCACAGGTAAATGTTAACTTCTTCCATGTCCTAATCACTTATTATTGTCATAACATTTTTGAAAAAACACCTTATGTAAGTTGTGGCACTGTTGACAGGCTTTCAGGCGATGGTTACTGATACCAGCTCATACAATTTTTGCATCAAGCTTGATTTACCAGGTTCGATTCGATGAGCGGATTAGCTAATACCTGTGAAATCTGTCATTACAATTTAAGTAATTAATACATGTTTTGCGTTTTCTTCATTTGATCTCGTTGCTTGTGCTCCACTCTCCACCTAGTCATCCTATTACTCCGAATGAATTATACTTTATAATTTTCTCTTATAGAAGAATGTATGTTTGGAGTATTGTGCAGCTACTGAGTTGTGTGTTGTCTGGAACTTCTTCTTAGAATCTGTTTGGGTTGACTTATTTTAGCTTAACTACTGGTATAAGCACTTGTGAAACTGTTTAGGATAGCTTATAGGATTAGCTTAATGACATGTCCTTGTTTTTAGCATATTTTTATAAGCTCTCCAAGATATCTTATGAAATCAGGTTATATGAAAATAGTTTAACTTTATTTTATCTTTTGTTACAGAATTCGCATATACATGAACACTTAAATGATAAACACTTAAATGATAAACACTTATGCTATAAGCGCTTAACATAACTGTTTAGCCAAACAGAACTTTGTTATAACTAGGATAAGTATGTTTTTTAAGAATATTAATAAGTTATAATATTGTAAAATGATGTGATATATCTTCTTATATTTCAGGTGCAGATATTAGAAAAAGCAAATTATACAAAGGTAAATTTGTTATAGCAATTTATTTACTGTTTTCAAAACTCAGAAGTTGGACATTGGTTTTCTTACTATTGTGACATCACTTACATACGACATGGATCAGTTAGCTAAGAAACAAAATGTTGTTTATGGAATATGATTGATTATATGAGAATTGTTTAATGCTTGATTACTCTAGGTGGCTTAATATAGTGGCCATACAAAGAAAAAATAACTTCTCGACACACTTTTTTACTAAAGGAAGTTTTTCCTACCTGTATTGGAATCTGTTTGAGATCTCTCATAAACTAAAACATTGCAGCTATAAAGCTCCTGTCATGGCAGGTCCAAGGAGATAAACTTATTAATGTTTAGTCACCTTCTCTTTTGGTAAAAAAAGGATTAAATATATTTGTAGTTTCCCAAAAATTCATAGTTGCTTTTTGTTCTCCATTTGAAAAGCAACGGGTTTCCATCTCCCAACTCTTGAAATATATTAGTTTTGGTCTCTTTACTTTTTAAAATATTTCGTTTGTGGTCCTCTTGATTAATGTCTGGCTGTATGTTGCAGGAAGCGATATCAGGATTCTATCGATTCATATGGAACCTGTTCTATGCTGAGTATGCATTATTTCCTTTCATCTAGCAAAATGTGCTACATTTTTTTCCTTGGAACATGCATAGAAAGAAAGATCTTTGTTGTATTGGATGGAGTATCTACTCTTAAAATATTAATATTTTTTTAAATAAGTTGAGTATTTTTGTATATAATAGTGTTTCTTTTTAATTAGATGTAATGTAATGCCATGAGAATTGTATACAACGGCAGATTTCAGAATGTTTCATGGACAATATTTTGTAGTGTTTTATTACATTTTATGCATGCCATTGACACATGCTATTTTATCTTCATTATTTTGGACTATAGTAGTCATTTTTCAAAAATTATCTTTGTAAAGTATAGTTTATATTACTACCTAGCATGCATAAAGATGTAAAAGATATAAGTGCGATATAATAAAAGTTATATAATTATCACATTATTACTTGAAAAATCACATTATTTGTTATTAGATTTAATTGTCAATTTATTTGTTTCATTCTCACACGAAAAGACTCTCCCCTTCATACATACCCTCTGCATTTTGAACTCTTTAGATACTAAAATATTGACCAATATGGTGGTAAGAACATTTGAGCTTTTAGAGAATCTTGAGGAGTTTTGCTACACAAAGATAGCAAGTTTCTATTAGATCACATTATCTGCCAAAAGCCTCTTACAGGTCACATGAGTATTTCATGGTTAAATGAAATAGAGAATTAAGGAAAGAATAATAAACATTGATAGAAGTATTCTTGAAATTTTAAAAATGGAAAACTGAATAAGAAAATTGTGATATTAAAAAAAAAAACGAAACCTATTTCTACCAAACTGTTTTTGGTACAATAGAAGACCAAAGGTCCAAAGAAGTATAAAATAATAAAACTAAGCAAGCTATTATAGTATTAAGGTACTTTTAATAGTATATACAAATATCGTGTGCCATTATACCATATTTTTCATAATATATATTTTTAGTTTTGTTTATTATATATATGATTTTAAGATAAACTTTTTAATATTATGGACATGAAAATTTAAAAAAAAATTCACCAAATCATCAGGTTCCATCCAGTTTAATACACTTTCAAAATTGTTAGAGACCAGATTTTACAATCAAGTCATTCAGTTTAACTGGTTCAGTCATGTGGTTGAATCGAATGCATGCATCAATATATCAAGACGTGATCTATCATCCTTTGACTGAACATTTAATATAGGGAACGCCTGGATTTTAAAAAATATTTTATTTTTATTATAAATACAACAATTTCTTCTCTATTTATAAATTAGTATAAGATATTGTTAATACAACCGTTTCCAACTCAATTTTTCACCAAAAATGAGATAGTTTGATAATTAAAAGTAACATAAGGAAAATATGTTTTTCTCAATGCCTAGAAAAAGTTTGTGAATAGACACCCATTTGAGGAAAAATTACCAATTATTTAAATACACAACACACTTCATTGCTAATGTTTGAGTTTAAAATGTCCAAACAGAATTGAAGAAATGAAAGAAATCAAACAGATGCAATTAATTTTATTCACATTTCAACTTTTAGATTTTGACATGCTCCATTAAAAGACTACTCTAACACTAGTGTTAAGGTAAACAAAAAGCCATGATCGGACTAGCCCTTGATCATTACAAAATAAAATTAAAAAATAGCCATAGTTGTCACTAAGAAACAATACCAAAAAAGAGACTTTGAAACAAAAACAATAAAAAGCAAGAATATTCTTGCAAGCATATAATTAGACCCCCGAGCAATTCAAGCAGCTTCTTGACCTGAGACTCAATTTCAGCAACTTGTTCCTCCAGTGCATAATTGCAATGTAGTATGTGGAATAGACATTCATATCTTATCTTATAAATTAAAGATGATGATATTGCATCCACACAATAGCCAGCCATTGATTTCCATGCGATGATAACAGCAAGGAGATATAGATACATACACCAACTATAGAATATATACCCATGTTTGATCCAAAAATTAAGCCTAACCCATCCACAACTTCAACACTTTATCCTTACCACCAGAGGCTACCTTCTCTCCATCTGGACTCCAATCAACCGAAAATACCTTCACAGCAACAAAAATAAACTTAGGTGAGCCACTACAGTGGAAAATTTTATTTTTTAAGAATAACTCAAGTATTTTGCATCTAATGAGACATACTTCATCAGCATGGCCCGGAAGGTCTTGCTTCAACTTACGAGTCCGAATATCCCAAACCTTGAAAACCAACCACAATGTAAGGTCAAAGTTATTGTTTTGCAAATGAAATTTGATACAAACCAAACCAAAAAAATATTAACCAAAAGGAAAATTATTGTCACCTTAAGTGTAGAATCTTTGCTGCCACTCAAAAGAAGTCTACTGTCTGCAGACCAGCTGTACACAGTAAAAGTCGAAATAGTTAGTTAATTGCAGTTTTAAACGAAATATCTTTGGCTAGCAGTTTGAAGTAAGATAGAATCACTCATGTTTTATACCTGATCTGGTAAACAGGCCCAACATGGCCACGAAAAGCGGTGACAAATTTCCCTGTAGTGCCGTTCCATAACTTCACAGATTTATCAAATGACGCACTCGCTATCCATTGTCCATCAGGCGAAAAATAGACATGGTTCACAAGCTGTCAAACATGTTTTACTTGTATCATTAAGCCTAAAAGATGAAATGTGCATAATTCATGTATAAACAGAATTATAACTTGATGAATTGCGATTTAATCGGTATGACAACAAATTGAACAAACAAAATCAATTTCAACTATAGTAGACACAATAATAAATAATAAGAGATAGACATGCAAGTATTTACAATTATACACTAATTTAGATCAAAGTTAAGTCATATTGCAATATGAAGAAAGAATAATTTTGGTTTGTTCTCGTTGGCATATTTTAAAATTGTAGAAAAACAAAATACCTGTTGATGACCTGTCATGCGAGTTTTGGGGTGCTTGTTGATGAAGGGTTCCCAAAGGAACATTGTGAAATCATCAGATCCAGAGACCAATCTTTCAGGTGCATTACCTCTCATTGTTTTGTACCTTTCAAGAGCAACCTACATACATCAGCAGCATAAACTATTATTAGTAAAAGAGAGAAATAATATATTTAATGGATTGAATGTGACAACAACTCAAACAATAACTACAAACAATATAATCAATCCATTGTAACTTAGTGTTAAAACTACTCAAATAATGACTATGGTTCAAAGGGCTAAATTTACTATTAAACAGACTAATAGTTACCTTCTTCATTTCCTCTGGAGATGAATAACGTTTTCCAGTATGATCAAAAGCTCCAGTCCGAAGAACATACTCAGTACTCAATGCTAAAGAATTAACCCAATGCCCATGTCCCTAAAATAAATATCAAAACAGAAAATAATAAAATGATGCCATCACTAACAAACAATTATTTTGAAATAGAATATATATATATATATATATATATATATATATATAATAAAATATAAGCAAAGTATGTTGTACAAAAAATAAGTATGAAAAAACTCATTGTTAGAATTATTCTATTCATTTTTAGTGATTAACTTTCTTTTAAATAAGAAAAAATTGAGACAGAAAATGTTACAAGGAGAATGAAAGATAAGGAACCCTCCTAAACAAAAAATGACCAAAAAGAAAGAGAATCTCAATGGAACAAAGCTGCCCCTAATCCACTAACATTGGTGAAAATAAAATTCCAACATTCTTTTCCAAGATAACCTCATCAAAATTTGTTAAAAAAGAAGAAAAAAATTCCATAATAGATTTATTTATTAAAATGATATTGATAAGTAAAAGTTCCTTCCTTCTTTTTAGGCAGCATGGTTAGTAATTTATTTTGATCCTATGGTTGAACGTAAAATATTTTCACTTTCAACTTCTCATGTACAAACGATCATTAAAAGAGTCTGATCATCATTCATGAAAATTTACATTTTAAAATGTTGTATCTACACATTGGATGATGGTATACAAAGTTTAACTTACACTCCAACAATAAATCAAAATTAAACACCTAGTAATATCCTTGAGGATTTAAATAGTAAAATTCCAATTGGCAGCTAGACTGGTACACATGAAAGATAATGATAGGCCAAGAAAACATGAGTATAGGAGAAGTGATAATAAAAGAATACTGGGAAAGAGAGGTTAGAGGCGGTTATAGAGGGAAAGGAAGTTAAGGGTGAATTGTAACTGCAGGGACAGATGGAAAAGAGCTGTTAGGGTAGAGTGGAGGGGGATACATAAGAGGGGAGGTTGGAGGAAAATAAAGGCAGGCAAAAATTGTGTGTTCTATTAGATAACATAAAAATAACTTAACTGAAGAAAAAGTTGGCACCGAGTAGAAATAGGATACATGTACATAACTAATCAAATTTTAAACAAGCACATAAAAAGTTAGATGTAAAGCGAGGCCCACCTTCAGTTCCCAAATTAGCTTCCCTTGTGTGGTTTCCCAAACTTTGATTGTACAATCCTGGGACCTATAACAAAACAACATAGTCAGGAACTAAGCAGTAATTCAGAATATAGTGATAATAAGCCGTTATTTTACTATCAAAAAAGGAAAATCCCTGCAGCATAACATCAGGATAAGTTGAATTTAAATTCTAAAAGTAAGATCTGAACTAAGATAAACAAGAGTTAAAATCATTATATGGAAATTTAAACAAAAATGAGTTTTTACATCCCACATGCAGGAGTAATTCCCCTAAAGATCAAAGTATACTAAATATGTTGAGAAAACATTCTCTAAACCTCAATGGATGAATAAAAAGAGTCTTGCAAACTTGAATAAGAAGCATCTTTCTAGACAAAAACTTGATTTAGCAGCAAAACTACTCTACTAATATATACCAATTCATGCAATATAAAAAATTGAGCGTAGAGAAAAACTCAGACTAAAATCTTTAGAGAAATTGAGAGGGAGGAGGAGAATACCCTGTATAAATCATACCATCTCCACCCCATTTTACACATGTTACTGAAAGTGTGTGGCCACTGAGTACCATACATTTCTTTAAAGAAACATCCCATATACGAGCATCCCCATCTTTGCTTGCACTTACAAATCGACGGCAAGGAGCATTCAGGTGGAGAGGTTCCCAAGAAATACCAGTAATCCATTTCTTGTGGCCCTACATTTAGTATATTTCAAATATTATTGTCCAAGTAACAATATGATGATACAAAATTCTTCGAACATCGGTTATCAAAGTAAATGCACTGATTCTGAACGAAAGTAGTTGTTTCAAATATGTGTGTACCCCAAAAGTTCATCTACAATATCTCCAATAACATGTGTATTTTCCCATGAAAGCCTAAATTAATAAAGCATGATATTCTTATATTTTATTTACACAATTTTGGATTTGGGGAGGGAAGATGAGCAAAGTAAATTCAGCATCAATAAGAGTTGTGTACGTAATCTAACAAAAAATAGAGCCAGCCCTGCAACCAATGTTTCCCACTTCTTTTTTCAATCATTAACTTCCACAAGCGATCCTTCAGAGGTTGGAGTTTCAAGTTCCTATTGTTTTTTTAAATCTTTGATTGATTCTTTGAATGTGGAAACAGTAGTAGAACGAACATCACATTTTGATCTGTCTTCAATTTTTAAAGTCGCACTCTTTTGTTTTCAACTTATTAATTTAAACCAATCCATTCTTTATTATCTATAATTATGACCAGTGGTTGGTTGGTATTGGTAATGCCACCCACTCATTTTGATTTTTGAGTTCGAGTAAATACCCAAATTGGTCCTAGAAATTCAAGGACAATATCAATCTAGTCCCTCACATTATTGATATTCCAAAGTAATCTCTGTATAGCAAAATTTAATCAAATTTGTCTCTCCGTTGATATTTGGAGTAGACTGCAACGACAATAAGTTGATAACATTGAGAATTAATTTGAAACTAAGTGCGGAATTTGATTAACATTTTGAAATTCCAGGGATCATTTTAGAATATTGATAATTCAGAGGACTAGGTAGATACAACTCTATAATTTCAAGGATCAAATTTAGTATTATTCCAATTGAGTTCCCTGAAGTGGCCAACACCACAACTTGATAAAATCAGAAACATGCCATCATCAACTATTCTGACAATATATACCTTTAGTCTTGGTCCAAGACTAAAGAAGAAGAAGAAGAAGAAGAAGAAGACATCTTCACAATACACATTGGAATTCAAGGTTAAAAACATACATTTAGAGACAATACACATTGGAATTCAAGGTTAAAAACATACATTTAGAGGATTGCCTAATTGCTTTCCAGTTTGTGGGTCCCAACACAGAAGTTCCCCTGACTTGCTCCCACTTACAAGATACTTGCCATCTGGTGACCATTCAATACAAAGGACCCAGTTCTTGTGTCCTGCACAAAATGTAAACACTATATTTGTGGCGTATTCGTATTATAAATACAAAACAGTGCATGTTAACAACAAATATAAGTATCAACTGGTATTAGAAGGAAAGAATGAAGAATGAAGAATGAAGACTCTCTTCCTTTCCCCCTTCCTTGTAGCATACTCCTGTTAATAGGAGTCTCCAAAAACAGAGTTAAACTGCACAATCTATCAAGAAGTTCTTCCAACAATGCAATCACCAGGACAATCCAACAATTCAAATTGGTTGCTTTTGTTATTCAGAGAGAAGAATGTTTAAATATCATTTGATTGTTTCTTGCTCTAATTAAAATGAATATGTTATTTTTCGCAAACACAGAAATGGCTTATCATCTTTGAATGTCAAACCTGTGCATGTGAACATTGGGGTCTGAGTGCCAAGGTCCCAAAATCGAACAGTGGTATCACCAGAACCACTAGCCAACTGTCGCCCATCAGGACTAAAGGAAACGGACAATACAGCTTCACCGTGACCTACACATAGTCTCAACCACATGAATTCCAAGTAAGATAACAATAATATTAACGCATTATTAAGCTAAAATCTTCAAGAGTCAAACCACATTGCCGTTTTACATGGTTTATTTAGCCCGCAGTAAATCAAGTCTTTTTAGGATAAAAAAGTCTACATACAACATTATGCCATTATATGGATGGAAGAATAAAATTCATCATATTTATCATACCAGAAATTGTTGCTGAACAACGACTCACAGGACGAATCCGAAAAACAGCTTGAGGTTGACAAACTATAGGCAATGCCTTCTCCACCGAGACTGAAATAATGTTAAATTAACATTACAAAGAAAAAGAGAAAAACATTAGTAAAGATCAAACAAGTAATCAAATTTAAAAATGACAATTTTGTTTGAAACCAAACATGACTAGCCTTTGTGTTTCTGCAAGTATGTTTCAAGTGGTACAAGAAGCTCCTCATCTGATATGTAAAAAGCATATGGTAATTTCTCCTCCTAAATTGAGAATATAGAAAGGATAATCAATCGATAATAATATAATCTATTCCATAATATAAAGAGAACTCCAACAGTTTTGATCGAACTTTTTCTATATATAAATTGAAACTAAAATTTAGATAAGTTCACAAATAACAAGGACACTATACATCTGAAACAAGTAAATTAAATTAAAATGAAGATTATGTGTACTTCTGTTTTCACGTTTAGATAACGTTAAATTCATTCAAAATGTGCAAAATTGATTTGGACATGTTTGGATATGATCGCAAAGAATTAATTTTGACTCCAAAATTGATTCAAACTTAAAATAAAATTTGAAGCTTTTGCCTCTGCAACTAATTTTGGTTCAACTCACTTTTACATGAATGTATCTAAACATAATTTACTTTAAATTTAACTCACTTTTAGTCAGAATCACTTCTACAAAACTAACTCATTCAAAATCAACTTTTGACACCGCAAACAAACAATTGAAAAGCAGACATCCAGACATCCTGATGCGCATCTTAATGCTGGTGATGATGATGATGATGATGATGATGATGATAATAATAATAATAATAATAATAATAATAATAATAATAATAACAATAATAATAATAATAAGGTTTAAATATGTCTTTGGTCCTAGCAATTATAACATTCTTTTTATTTTGGTCCTCGTAAGTTTTTTTGTTTGCTTAACATCCCTGCAAATATAGTTTCATTTTAAAATAGTCATTCAATCCAATTTCTGTTACAAAAATATAACACCGTTAAACCTGAATATATAAAACTATAACCTTCAATCCATCCTTGCATACTTAATTTTTTTTTCTGCATTCTATCATCATCAATACAACTCATTATTTCTATCTTCCAAAGGTATTATACTTCTTTCTTTCCCTCATCTTCAACTCTCGTTAACTATTCTGCAAATTGTTCTTCCAAAATGGTTTTTCTTTTTCTTTCTTTTCTTTTTGCAAATAATGGCAACTATTCGCTCATTGAGCTGCAATTTCATCATTAACAAAACCCTATTTCCAAAAAAATTAAAAAATTATTTAGTTCGTCTATGTACCTAACTATATCAATTTTCCGTCGAAATTTCATGTTGGGTGTTCTTTTACAATGAGTGCCATTGTTGGGGATATTGGGTATTAGGATTGCAAATTACAAGTGTTTAACAGTGTTACATTTTTGTAACGGAAATTGGATTGAAAAACTATTTTAAAATAAAACTATATTTGTAGCAATGTTAACCAAACAGAAAAACTTACCAGGACCAAAATCAAAAAATATTATAATTGCAAGGACCAAATAATAAAAGAACCCAAGGGTACATGCAGCACACCCATGAGTATTCATGGGGCTTAAAGCAGAGGGAGAAGCATCTGAAAGTGAGGCGAGTCATTTGAAACAACTCAACCTTTTCAGCAGCTTGAGTTGGGGGGTATTTGTGGCAAACCCATCCCTAATATTTAAGTAACTAAATACTGAAAACTTGATATATTGCTAAAAAGGTGAAAAAACTTGGTTGAAATTATCGATGTGCAACGTCAACCACCTAACTATGCTACCTATTAACAACTACAATTGGAAATACTATTAATAAACCTACCAATCAAATAATTTCAAACTTATAGAAGCATAATCATGTAAGATAAAAAAAGAGAATAGAAAAAGGGAGGGTTACATTACATTGTGTAGAAGCATATTAACAATCTGTTGGAGCTGTTGTGGACCGATATTCTGAGGAAGGTACATAGGAGCACCAAGAGGAGCTCCATCTGGATCCGTCAAAAGGCACATCACATTGTTGATTATCTCCCTCTTCTCCATTACTGCTGCGTTCACACTCTCAACCTCCATTTCAGATTCTCTGGTGGTTTCTTTTCGTTGAGAAGGAATTAGGGTTTTATTGTTTATAAACCCTAATACAATAGTTAAATGAGGAGGGAAAATATCTATCTATGCGCTTCAAAGGCTATGTCTGAACGCAGTCTCTTAAACTCGGTTCGGACTGACCGAGAACCGGTATATGACCGGTTTAAATCAGTTTGAACCAATTTAACTCGCCGAGTTTACTAGAGAACTGGTGACTCGGACCAAACCCGAACCAACCGAGACGTCTATATTTATAAATAAAATAAAATAAAATAAAAAATAAAATAAAATAAAAAATAAATAAAAAAAAAAAAAAAGATGAGAGAAGGAGTTGGATGGAGTTTAGATCTGAACCTGGTGTCATAGTACAAATAACGGTGTTGTAATTAATTAAATGTTTACGGTGGAGAGAAGGATGATAGTGAAATTAAAAGGGTGTGAATTATGTTGTGACTAAGATTGTGCATGTTTCTTTTCTTTTTTTCTAAATCAAACTATATTATTCTAAAACCATTAAGATTTATAATTTTTTTTTAAATCGATTGTAAATTTAGTTTTGATTAAATAATCGATTTTTAGTTGTATAAGATAAAAAGAAATTAAAATTTGATTATTTTTAATATTATTTTTTTAAAAATTATTTATTTATAGTCTAAATCCCAATTATTTAAAAAAATCATATTTTTAAAATTGGTTATTTTCGCAACATAAAAATTAAATAAGAAATATGAATCAACAACACACTTTTTGTTTTTGTATTCCACCAAAGAGAAGATTAAAGAAACATAAATCAACAATACAACTAAATAATCCACAGATAATACTAGATAAACAGGGAATAACAATACAACTAAATAATCAACAAGAAATCAATAGCTCAATTAGCAAATTTAGACAACATAATAGAAAAAATTAATATTAAGATTAGACTCTTCAAATCACATTCAAAACTCAACCTCTAAATCATTTGGTTTTCATTCAAACCTCTTTTAAGTTACCATTATCAACATTATCTCACACATTTTATTCACACATCATAATTTTTTTAGACTAATTTTAAAAAATATTTAAAATTTCATCGACTTATCTCTTAAAAGTAAATGTTAATATTCATTCTTATTTTTATCAATGAGAAAATTACTTAAATGAAACTGATTTAATAAAATTATAGACAAATAAATATGTATTTCATGTTGAACTGACATTAATCAGAATATCGTTTTATTCATAAAAATGAGAAGGATCAAAAGCTTTTACTTCTAAAGAGAATCATCCATCATCCTAAAAAAATTTGAAGATTTTTTAATACTAGTCCATGGTAAACACTTATAAAGGTGGTCCATCATACATCATAGTGCTCACCTCATAAAAATGTGGTCTTTTAATATTTTGGTTTAAATACACTTTTAGTCTCTCTATTTTATTCAAAATTAACTTTTAAACCCTCAATTTTTAAAATTGGATTTTTGGCCCTCCTTCTTTACATTCTTTGTAATTTTTTTTGTCCCTCAATTTTTATCGATGTGGCATCATTATTAATGATGTGACATTGATGTGGCATATACATGTCATTTTTTTCTAATTAAATTATTTAAGTTTATTATTTATTTAATTTAGATTTAATTATATTTTTAATCCCTCTATTTTTATCAATTTATGAAATTGATCTTTTTATTTTAAAATGTTACTGTTTTGATCATTTATTATGATTTTTTAACTAAAAAATAATGATGTGACATACTTTAAGTAACGTGACATAAAATACAATGATGTAGAAAGATTAACATACATGAAATCACAATAAAATTCTATATAATTTTTTTGGATTGAAGATAAACTAAGGATGATTAGATGTCGTCGAGTATGATGAAGTCAGATTTGGGATTGCCACGCGTCCACGAGGTTGATGATAGTGATGATGAAAAAGTTGAAGTTGTTGGAATACAATCCCTACAACCTTATGCTCAATAATCCATGCTAATTACATGATGAATAACCAAAGGCGAAAGCATACCTGTGGAAATTGTCATTGATGAAATCCTGGGATAATGATGATAAAGCCAATGGATTGGGTGGTCTTCCTCAGCAAAACACCTTGAAGACCTTGCTCTCTTGATGGGGATAGAGAGAACCAGAGAGTTTTCTCCTTAGGGTTTGTGAAACTGAATAGTCTTGTTGTGTTTGCCTTGGGGACCACTACCTCTATATATAATTATTATTAGTTATATCCCAAATTGCAGTATTTCTAATTCAACCCCTCATTAAATTAGAAACCGTCTGGTATCTACACTATTAATTTTTATAACTATTATGTTCTTTAGCCATAAACTATTATATATTATTTGACCCCTAGTTTATTGGCTAATTATATAATGACCCTAACACACTTTATTAATTAATTACATATGTGACCCATAAATCTTACAGAAGTTGGGCATGATAGATGATAATTAGGAGGATGAACACAAATTTGGTGGATGAGCTTTTCTAATTTAGTTTTTTCTATTTTATTTTTAATCTCATTTTTTTAATTTATTTTTTTAGTTATTTTAACTTAATTTTAAATAATTAAATTATAAAAAACTTATATATATATATATATATATTTATTAAGGATATGAATTTTATTTTATAGCGTTCAATTGTGTCACATCACTACTACATCGGTATAAATGGAAGGAATAAAAAAAAATCCCAAAAATTGTAAAAGAGAGGACCAACAATCTAATTTAAAAAATGAGATAACAAAAAGTTAAATTTGTGAAAAATAAGAACGACCGGAAATATATTTAAGTTTAAATCTTTTAGGTATGAAAAGATATAAATATATACATGGTTTCAATTATATCAAAACAATAGCTTGTGAAATTATATAATTTGTTTCATTATGTTTTTCACATTTTATATGTGTCATAAGTTTTTTTAAAATTTTAAAGAGATCAAAATCATCTAGTTCAATCTGATTCAATATTTACGTAAAAATTTTATAGATAATGTGGTATTATCAAGTTATCCGATTTAATCCAATTCAATCATCTGATTCAATTAATAATGTAGTTAGTGGTTTGACCAATGCACTAGTTTTCCTACCGGGTCAATTGCGGAATCGGTTCGATTAAGAAGAAAAAAAGTTCATATTTTTTGAGAAAAAATAAAATCAGATTTTCTATGTTATTTATAAGTTTTTTTAATGTTATTGATATTATTTATAGTTTAAATAATTTATTTTTTTAGTTTTTAGTGTTTTTTATTAAAGATCCAATTTTTTAGATTAGAATATGTTGCGATCTAAATTTTGAGTATTTTTCGAATTTAATGAAGTTGTTACGAAAATTTATTTAAAATAGATAAAATATTAGGAAAACCTTTAAAAAATATGTTTTTAGAAAAAGTATTTGAAATCAACTTTAGAATTCAGGAGTCGATTATGTAACATCATACGACATCTGTTAAAAAATAGTTACATGCAATTAATTGTGTTAAATTTATTTTAACTAAAAAAATATTTACTTTCTTCTTATTAGTTAAATGGGTATATAATTTATTAAAAATGTTATGCATAAATAAAAGAGTACTTGACATAGAGAGATACAAAAAAATAGGTTTTTATTATTGTAGTTGATATGAGTGCAATCTTGCTCCTACAATAGTATCCATTCTTTTTTAATGACTAAATCTTGTGTCTTTTTCTCTAGATATTTTCTTGAAAAACCATAATAACTCATTTTTCCTCTTTTTTTACTTGTCAACTCTTTTATGTCAATTTTCAATACTTCAACAATTGTTCTCAAATTTAGGGGTTGTCCAGTATACCGATAAGGATTTCATTTTTCTAAAAAATAACACAATATTTGTTTGAATTCTTTCAATGCTGGAGCGCAACAATTCTCATTATTCGGTCTTCCAGTGAGATATACTCTAACATAGATTAATGACAATCCGACAACAATATTGATTCCCAAATGCTCACCACACATAATATATCATTGCCACAAGGATTCGGTCCAAGCATATAAGCACTGCCAATCAATAAATTGACTCTTATTTTCAGGCCATACAAGTTTTTCCTCCTAGTTATGCCTATGTTATTGGTATGCTTTCAGTCGCACCAACATTAAACACTCAACTACATGGTTCACTCATACTTTGACCAGCATAACTCCTTGAATCCCCATACCACCCACGTTTTCATGCTTCCAACTGTTGGTAAGTCTAGAATGGACATTCTATTTGAAATTCAACCACCTAACGCCAAGATAAGTTATTGAAGATAGATTGAGAGCTGTAGAACGAGAGAGTTATCTAGGTTTAAGTAATGCCTTTGATCTTTTCCTCGTACCCGAGACATAGTCGTACCGTCAAAATTCAAATTACCAAATTTTGAGAAGTATAAAGGGATGACTTGCCCGAAAAACCACTTGATTGTGTGTTGTGGGAAAATGATCTCTCGTGCACATGATGATAAGTTCCTAATTCACTTTTTGCAAGACAACTTAACAGGGACAATCTCAAGTTGGTGTATACATCTATAAAGGTCTTGCATTCACTCTTAAAAGGATTTGGATGGTTCTTTCTTGAAATAATATAAGTATAATTTGATATGTCTATTGACAAAATGCAACTACAGAACACGGTGAAAAGTGACAATGAAACAGTTAAAGAATATACACAATTTTGTCAGACCAATTTTGTACCCAATTAAAAGTGAAAATGAAACAGTTAAAGTACCCCTATTTTATCCGACGAATTAAACATAATTATAAAAGATAAATAATAATATATTTAATAAATATTTTACAATTATTATTATTATTATTAAATCGTCATTTTATAAATCAAATCTAAATCCACATTTACATAGATTCTCATTACATATTTCCTTTGTAGGTTATTTTCTATTCATAAAATTGCAGATTGTAATTTCACGTTAACAAAATTTCAAAATCTCAATGATAGGTAATTGTTTACCACAATCTATCTCTTACCATCATGTAGTAATAATGCATTTGTGCGTTTATTATATTCGCTTAGATGTAATAAGTAATTATAAATTTCAAACCGGTGTCAATGATAGTATATTCAAAGCAGACATACCAAATGTGCATTATGTTACCTCGACTAATGTTGTTTCGTCCCCACGTTATCAAGGGACTGATATCACTTTTTTTTATTCTTTTTTAATATATATTGTAAAATTATTAGGCGGCAGTGATATACACTAAAATAATATCAAATAAAAATGTATATAGACTATCATCTAGACAAACATTTTCGTGTCCATTTATCCACTTTTTTATTGTTTCAAAATACCCAGAAACCAAAGCAGTAAAAATAATAATATTTCTATTAGATATTTTATCAAATACCTTTTTGTGTATTTCTCAACCCCCTCAAAACCTTTGAACATGAATCGACCAGAGACGTTTGAACAACTGAGTGATAAAAAAAATTTCTCTTTTAAGTTTTTATGGGTTAATTTCTATTTTGTTAATCATTTAAATAGTTAATTTTCAAATATGGGAATTAATCACCGTGTTCCAAGTCGGAACATTCCATTCAACCATTTCATCAAACACATTCAAACCACTTCCAACACCACCAACTCTCAAATACCCAAAAATCAAAATAGTAAAAGAAACAACATTTGCGTGAGACATTTCATCAAATACCTTATGTCCATTCCTTAACCCCCTCAAAACCTTTGAAAACGAATCGAAAAGAGACTTTTGAACAACTGGATAATCTATAAAAATTTAATCCTTTTTAAGCCTTTACGAGTTAATTTTATATTTTGTTAATTCTTTAAATAGTTAGATTAGGTTGATATGTTTTTGAGAAAATAGAGGGAAAATATGAGATTGAAGATAAAGTTACTAATAGAAAAAATTGAGTTAGGTGAGGTATGAATAATGAAGGGAAATATATTGAGTTGGGTGAAGAAAAATATGAATTGTTGGATTGATGAAGATGATGAAAACCATTTTTATGGGTTTGTGATTGATGGTGATGAATACTATGAAATCCAAATAATAGGGACTAAAACTGAAGAGGGGGTTATATTTGCAAGGACGAAAAATATATCTCCCTTTGTCAACTCAGGTTTTTGTAACGTCCACTTGACGTTAAGGACAAAAAATAAAGTTTTCTTATATTGCATGGATGAAATTCAAACAAAAAATTTATAGAAACTAAAACTAATAACTGTTATGTTTAAAAAAATGTATTTAAATCTTGTTTTATTTACTCCTAAATGATGATTAAAATATATGACAATATTATAAATAAGAATAGAGTAATTGCTTACTTAATTAATTGATCAACTTCTCGCTCTTCTTTCATTTTATCTTATCTGTAAGTGTAACTTACGTTGAAATCAAATAAATGATTCTTTTTTATAAATTATTAAAAACAGAAAGAATGAACAGTATTATAACGACAATAATACAATAAAATAAACGTGACAGCAAAATAGAATCTCTTAACACTTTAGTAAAATAAAATAAAACAAAACAAATGTACTTTAGTTTAAACTTTCAATTAAAAAAGATTTATGTTGAAAAATAGAGTAGGTTAATGTGTGAATTTAAAAATTGTTGAAATCCTACATTTTACATTTTGAGTAGTTTTCAACTATACAAATATTAAAGTTCTACTTTAGATAGCAAACATATGTGGATTTGCTTTCATCACTATATAATGTCGTACTTCCGTCGATTTTTTAGAGTGGTTGTTATGTCGTACTTCCGTCGATTTTTTAGAGGCCCTAATACCACTTTCCTTTTAGAGTGGTTATATACGTCATAGTTTCAGATTTTTTAGTGGTCCTAATACCACTATGAGTGGTTTTTGTGTCATAGTCCTTTTGATTTATAAGTAGTCATAATACCATATTGCGAGTGACTTCAATCGTCATATTAAGAGTGACTTTAATTGCCATATTGAGAGTGTAATTCTAGAACCATTTTCTACAGTACAATAGAACTTCGATACCGTGAATATGAGTTGTTTTATCTTGGGGACTTCATGATCGATATTCTGCCTTGCATCGTGAAACGTCCTAAAGAGAGTGACCTAGTCCACAACTCAACCCAGTAATATTTTCGGTGACATAAATTGTGATTAAATAAATAGTTTTTGAAACTAAAAAAAATTTAAGATATTTCTTTTTGTCATGTCAATCTAAGAGATTATTGGATCTGGTTCTGGTGTCTATAATTTCAATAAACTATTTCAGTGAGATAAATGAAAAAGGATAAGAAAATTGAATAATTAACCCATGGGAGGATAATGATTACTTTATAAGAATTATATTCTTTGGACTTGCTGATGATGTATATAACTACTACAGTTCCAACAATATTGTGAGTCGCTACCTCAAGTATCAGAGTATCAGATGATCGACGACAGATTCGTGGAGGCTTACTCCCATAAAATTCAGAAGATAACTCATGCGATCATCTATTAAGGTACATCACCAGGACATATTTAAATTAAATGTTTAAATTGAATATGTCTCATTCTTTTTGAATGTTGAAATCAATAAAATATCTCATTCTTCTTACATGTTGTGTGATTTGAATTTTTGACATGCTAGAGACTGTGATGTGACCACATCTTATTCAAAATTAAGTAACTTAGATCTCATGAGTTATCTTGCTGATGATGTGTATAACTACTACAGTTCCAACAATATTGTGAGTTGCTACCTCAAGTATCAGAGTATCAAATGAACGACGACAGATTCATGGAGGCTCACTCCCATAAAATTCATAAGATAACTCATGAGATCATCTATTAAGGTACGTCACTCATGACATATTTAAATTAAATGTTTAAATTTAATGTCTCATTTTTTTTTGAATGTTGAAATTAATAAAATATCTCACTCTGCTTACATGTTGTGTGATTTGAATTTTTGACATGCTAGAGTCTGTGAGGAGACCACATCTTATTCAAAATTAAGTAACTTAGGTTTAATTCCAAAGTTATCTTTAACTGATTTTGAAAAATGTGATTTCCATAGTCAAGCTAAAATAACAAAGAGTTCGCATAAATCTGTAGTAAGAGAATATGAGTCTTTAAATTTATTATACTCTGATATATGTGAACTTGATGGGACGTTAATAAGAAATGAAAAATAAAAGTGAAGCGCTTGACATGTTAAGAATCTTTGTAACTGAAATTGAAAATCAATTTAGTAGAAAGATTAAGAGGTTCCAAATATAATTCTTGTTTGTTTAATGAGTTTTATAAATTGTCTGGAATTATACATGGAATAGCTACACCATAATTGTTTAAAGTGAAAGGTAAAGTTGAAAAAAAAAATATAAATCTTACTGAACTAGTAGTTGCTAGTATGCTTAACTCTAGTGTTGCATATAATTGGTGTGCGAAAAATATATTGCTTATTTGCTATATTTTGAATAAAGTTCATAAATATAAAAATAAAACATCTCCTTATGAGATAGTGAAGAAAAGACAACCGAACTTGTCTTATTTTTAAACTTGGGACTGCTTGGCCTATGTCAGAATCTTTGATCTCAAGCGAATAAACTCGCCATTAGATCCTACTGTAGTACCTAATTTTTGTCCCAATAATTTAAATTTATTTTAATAATAATAATACTAATATATTTAATAATATATATTTTATATTTATTAACAGAAATATACAAAAATTAATATTTTACAATCCAAATTTAAATGTATACCAATTTTTAAATAATATAAAAAATAAAAGTTGAATTGCAACAACTCAATTTGGTTTTTTTTTCTTTCTATGTTTGGATGGGCAACAAAACACAAGTTTACAGCCTGTCCTTTTCCTGTTGCTTTCCTATCAACAAACCAAAAAGCAAACACATTCTTCTTCATACGCTTCCTCTCCTTCACACGCATACACAACCTTCTGGCAAAGAAAACCAACTTTTTATTTTCTTTGTATTATCAACATCCTTTGTAAACATACTAGAAACCAGTAGAGGTTACTTTGAACATTTGTGTAATATAAGGCAGAAAAGTTTATTTCCCTAATAGTACTTTGCTTAAAATTTGTTACAAAAACAATTTAAAATCCAGCTAAAATTAGTGCGAAACAGTACAAGATCTAGAGCTCGATTTTGTCTAATGAACATAAGTATTCATTGATTTAGGCTATAAATTGGGATCAAAAAATCAAAAAGAGTGAGAGATTTTGGAGAGACCAGAAAAGCAATTACAAGATAAAAATTGGGAAATTTTCATTTCTTACCTTTTTATGTTTTTTAAAAAAACAATAGAAAGAGATAGTGTTAGAAAGAAGATCTACAATCAGATTACTTCTCATCAACCATAACCTTTAAGCCAAGCTTCTCATCAACCATAGCCTTCAAGCCAAGCTTCCTATCAACCATAGCCTTCAAGCCAATTCCAACAAAAACCGACGAAAAGGGTATTTTTTCATTCTTTTACCTCTTTTGTTCAAAGCTTGTATAATATTGAAGTTTTGAAATTTTGGCTTTGCTAGATATGAATGAATTTTGGCTGAGATTATGTATGGTTAGCATTATTTTTTGTGTGAATAATTTCTAATATATGGAGTTTGTTGCTACTATGATTGTTTTGCTAAGTTTTTTTTTCTTGTTGCTTGAAATTTGTTGTCTGATGCATCGTACCTAATAGTAATAGGCTTTATGTATATTCACGCCCTTTTTGAAATTGGCCTGTTGCTTGAAATTTGCAATTTTGTCTGATGCATAGTACGTAGTAAGCTTTATGTATTTTACGCTAGGCTGTATTACCTTAATAATAATAATAATAATAATAATAATAATAATAATAATAATAATAATAATAATAATAATAGTTTTATTAAAAATAGATTTACTTAGTAATAGCTGTGTGATCAATGGATTTTTTATTTTCCTTCCAAATCTTTATGATATTTATTTCATATTAATTATAATAATTCTAATTAATGTAAGTAATTATGGATATAATTAAATGGCAGTAAATATAGTTTATTTCATAATTATAATAGATTTTCTTTTTTTGGGTGGTGTTATTTAATATTAAAATAATTTTTTATTTCTTCATTTATTAATTTTTTTAAAAAAATAATTCAAAAGAGAATTACATTTGTAATTTGTTTCAAAGTATTTTTAGATTAAGTTAAAGTTCATATATTTTTCATTTTGCTATTTTATTCTCGTGGTTATTACTAATTTTATTTCGAAAAAAAATCATTTAAACTTGTTTAATATTTAATATCATTTTTTTAAAAATAAAATAATAACAAATATTTCATTAAAAATTAACTAGATGTGATATCTTTTTAATCTTTGAGTTATTAGAACACAAATTGTGATAGTTTGATGGTTCTAAATCTCATATTCACAAAATAAATTAATAAAATAAAAATCATAAACAAGTTAATCATAAAAATTATTTATATTTTAATCCTAGAGTTACATAATACAAATTAAACTATTTTGTTAGTTTTGAAACTTAATTTAAAAATAAAAATAAAAATATTCTTAAGAGGAATAAATTAGATGTGACATCTTTTTACTCCTTGAATTTTGAGACACGAATTGTACAATTCGATCGTCTTAAAATTTATATTTTAAGATAATTATTCAAATCGAGCAAGTTTATTTCTTTATGCTTGTCAAAATTAATTTTTTTTAAAATAACAAAAATACAATTTATTTAAAAGCAATCAACACATCCACATTTTCTACCAAGAACTACGTAGCTTTGATTTCTCCATCGCACCGGGAGATACGTAGGAGCAAGATCACACTCTTGTAAAGCAAAATAATAAAAACTTTTTTTTTACTCTTTTTAACACGCTTTTATTTCAAGAAAATCATATTTATAAAAAATAATTTTATATTGATATTTAATAATAAAGAGAAACAAATATAGTTAAGTTGATATAATTTTGCACAATTAATAATAAAATAAAAATCATAAACAAGTTAATCATAAAAATTATTTATATTTTAATCCTAGAGTTACATAATACAAATTAAACTATTTTGTTAGTTTTGAAACTTAATTTAAAAATAAAAATAAAAATATTCTTAAGAGGAATAAATTAGATGTGACATCTTTTTACTCCTTGAATTTTGAGACACGAATTGTACAATTCGATCGTCTTAAAATTTATATTTTAAGATAATTATTCAAATCGAGCAAGTTTATTTCTTTATGCTTGTCAAAATTAATTTTTTTTAAAATAACAAAAATACAATTTATTTAAAAGCAATCAACACATCCACATTTTCTACCAAGAACTACGTAGCTTTGATTTCTCCATCGCACCGGAAGATACGTAGGAGCAAGATCACACTCTTGTAAAGCAAAATAATAAAAACTTTTTTTTTACTCTTTTTAACACGCTTTTATTTTAAGAAAATCATATTTATAAAAAATAATTTTATATTGATATTTAATAATAAAGATAAACAAATATAGTTAAGTTGATATAATTTTGCACAATTAATTATAGGTAACTGTTTTTTTAGCGGATGTCGTAGGGTGCTAATACCTTCCCTACGCATAATCGACTCCCGAACTCAAAATCTGGTATCAAAGACCATTTTTTATTATATTTTAAGGGTTTCCCAATATTTTCCCGATTTAAAATAAATTTTGGTGGCGACTCCATTGAATTCGAGGAAAACTCGAAATTTTAGGCTGCGACAGCTGGCGACTCCACTGGGGAAATTTAGAGAGTCAAGTCTAACAAATAAATTGTGCATAATATTTTTTTTTAACTTTTTCTATATTTGTTTTTTTTTTTATTTTCATTTTCTTTATGTGTTTATTATTATTTTTAACAAGTATTAACTGACATTATAATATTCTTTCAAGCTAGTAGATCATTTTTATTTTATTTTATTTATCTATATTTTGTATATGTATATGTTTTGTTAGTATTATGGATTTATTGAATTATGTTTATTCAATGCCTACACTTTTATTAAGACACACACTTATGAGTGGAACCTTATATTATACCCAGGTTTGAACAAAACTTAAGTTAAGATTCGAGATTGCGTAGTGGTAGCCTTATGGATGTACATCCTGTTTGGCTAGCATGAAGATCTCACCTAGAGTTTGATCCTGTTGATGTTATTGTCACTCCAAATAGTTTACCTATTGTTGTTGACAATTTTCTAAAATAGGATTATTGGCTCTAGGAACCGTGTTTAGAACCATAGAGCCTCCCTTGTGAGAATTTCACTACATAAGCCAATATACCATTTCATTGTAAGAATATCCATAAAAAACCAATAAATTATTTCATATATTCAAGAGTTTATATATATATATATATATATTAGTTTCATTCATACCTCATGACATTTTTTTCCTCTTTTTCTAAAAAAAATATAAAACATAATAGCATTTTGCATAAATTTTCAGGATTTTTGGGGAATCATACAAATCTTAGTCACATGTTATTTAAGTGGACAATGGGATCGGAAAAAAGGAAAACCTTACTTTTAAAGTTCAAGCAACCTGATTTGAAAAGTTTAAGAGACATCAGCAATCAAATGAAAACTATACAACGTGATAGTTTCTTTCACAAATATGGGAAGATCCTAAATCTCTTGGCAGTAAATGTGCAAATAGGTGCCCTTACAGCATTGGCTCAGTATTATGATCCTCTCTTAAGATGTTTCACCTTTCAAGATTTTCAGTTGGCCCCAACATTAGAGGAATTTGAACGAATATTGGGTTACTCCCTGGAAAGAGGAAATCCTTATCGATATACTGGGCAACCGCCGAAGTTGGACACAATTGTTGAAGTGTTGAAGATCGACATAAGAGAGTTGGCAAATACAAAAAAGGAAAAAGGGGCTATTCATGGGTTTTCAAGAAAATATCTAGAGCAGAAGTGCCAAGATTTAGCCGATAAAGAAGAATGGAGTACTTTTATAGATGTTTTGGCCCTCATTATCTACGATATTGTTATATTCCCAAACCTTGATAACTTTGTAGATTTTGCTGCCATAAATGTATTCTTAGCTTTTAACAAACATAAACAAAACCCAGTTCCCGCGATTCTAGCTGATGTATACTACTCTCTGTACATGCGACATGAGAAGAAGGGAGGGAATAATTTTGTGTTGTGTTCCAGTCTTATATACTTGGTTTGTGTCTCACATGTTCAAGAAATGGTATCATGTTGGGGTTAAGAGTAATCGTGAATGGGCTAAGAGTATAGCTAGCCTTACTGGAGATACAATTTCATGGTACTATAGAGAACAAGGGGTGGAAGAGGTAATATGCCGATGCTAAGATTTTCCAAATGTACCTTTCATGGGAACGAAAGGATGTATTAATTACAATCCAATGGTAGCTCTGAGACAACTTGGTTACCCCATGTTGGATAAACCAGATGATAGGTCATTGGAGGCTTTTGTTTTGCACAATACGGGTATAGTAGACCCACCAATGTTGAGAAGGATAAATCGAGCTTGGGAGTTGATCATTAGAAAAGGAAAAATACTCGGATGTAGAAGTTGCAGCACAAACGAACCCTATCAACAATGGGTAAAGAAAAGAGTCCAAGAAATCAAGCTGCCTTTCCACAATACAGCCTCAAATGGTCAGGAAATGCCTGAACCTATCCTTGTTGCAAATGAAGAGATAGAAGAACTCAAAGCATCATTGCTAAAATCTGAAGAAGAGAAAAAAGAGCTACAAGCGAGGTTAGAAAAAGTCTCCCAAGAGAATGACAACTTAAGATCAGAAAACACTTGTAAGAGTCAGTTTATTGAGAGAAGCAACAAGAGGTTGAAAATTGAAAAAGGAAATAAACTTGACGTACAAGATTGTTTGAGAGGTGCAAATGAAGAGTTAGATGTGCGAAATGAAGAAAAGAATGCATCCATCAAAGAAGCCTATATGTGGAAGCAGTTGTGGACAAAATCAGCAAGCTCTGAGAAGAAGATAAAAAAGGAGTTTGAAGATTTAAAGAAACAACTAAAAGAAATGGTAGCTAAATACGAGGGTCAAATAAGGAATGAGAGGCAACAGAAGGAAGAAATCGAAGAATTACTCTCAAAACACCAAGATGCACTAAAAGCAGAAATGGAAGCTTCTAGTGAGTTGAAGAATTACATTGATTATCAAGAAAAGATCTATAATGACTTGAAGGATGAAACCATATACTGGGAGGAGCGTTTCATGGTGTTGCTTGGGCAATTGAAGAACCAAGAGATTTATAAAGATTTGGAAGATAAAGGCAAGCATTGGAAAGATTGCTTTTCAAAATTGGCAATGCTAGCTAATCAAGCAATCATAAAAATTCCAAAACATCTAAGAGAGATTGATGCAGTAATGCATCCGCTCAACACTCCAATCAAAGTCTACAAGGTCGTTGAATATTGCAAACATTTAGTAGAAGAATTGGAGGAGAAGATTGGTTGTCCTTTTGAAAAAGATGATTGAAATACCATAGTTGATGTAGCTCTTTAATTTAAATGCAATGTATTTTTTTCTCATCAATGAAGGATTTGCTGTTTTGTTTATCGATTCCCATGTTCTTCTTTCATTAATAATTCGTGCAAGACTTATGATTCCCCAACATCCAAATGTAAAAAAAAAAGATAATAATTTCATTTTCATTCCATTCATGTTTAATACATACTTATAAATTTTTTATTGTTTTTTAAAAAAAACAAAATAGAAAAAATCAATAAAGCTGTTTCCTCGACATCCTTATCAGACTCGTGCAAACTCAAAGATCATGGAAGAACTTGAGAAAAATCAAGAGGTGATAAGAATGGATGTCAACCAATTAAAGGACAAGGTTGATCAAATCTTAGAAGCTATACAGGCTTTGTCAAGGAAGGGGAACATAGATGAGAATCCTCCAGCTATAAATGAAGAACAACAAACCACTCCTTCTCACCCACCAGGCTTTACACCGAATACCCAACAACCTCGTACAACAACTATGCAATTTCCTATATACGGTCTTCCACCCGGTTATACTCCACCCTTAGTTGTCAATCCCATGGAAAACAACCCAAACCACTTAAACCCCCAAAACCCAAACCAATCACAAGTTCCATCGCCTCTGGGATATCTACCACCGCAAAACATTCTACCCTCGGAAAATACTCCATATATTGCACCCCAAGTACCCAATTTTGATGCTAATGGGAATTGGCATCAACCTCACATTGGGGATGATGGACAATCAAAGGAAAAATTCCATGTCTTGGAAAAATTCCAGGCCTTGAAGCTTTCGATATGTGCTTGGTTCCTGATGTGACTATCCCTCCTAAATTCAAGGTTCCTGACTTTGAAAAATAGAAGGGCAACACATGTCCTAAAAATCATCTAACTATGTATTGCAGAAAAATGGCATCTCATGCTCATAACGATAAACTTCTCATTCACTTTTTCCAAGACAGTCTGAGTGGGGCATCGTTAAGTTGGTATATGCATCTTGAGCGAAATCAAATTCGTTCATGGAAAGACCTAGCTGATGCCTTTTTGAAGCAATACAGGTACAACGTTGACATGGCCCCTGATAGGATGCAATTGCAAAATTCCTTGAAAAAGGACAACGAAGCTTTCAAAGAATACGCACAACGATGGAGGGAAATGGCATCACAGATAGAACCTCCATTATCTGAAAGAGAAATGGTGGGTATGTTTATGGATACTCTCCAGTCACCTTTTTACGACAAGATGATTGGGAGTATCTCATCAAACTTTTCTGACCTTGTCATGATAGGAGAAAGGATAGAAAGTGGGATGAGGAGTGGCAAGATCGTCTGTGCAGCAACTAGCGTGAAACGACCCCAACCGACATTCGCAAAAAAGAGAGGGGGATGCCAATGCTGTAATGGTAAACCCTAGAGTCTCCTATTTTCTACCCATCAATTCTTATCGACCCCCAAATTTCCAGTACCCGATACCACAAACTCCTTACATCCCTTATCCATATGTGGCCGCAACCACACAAGTTCCATACCCCCAATATCACCATTCAAGACCACCTTTTTTTCAACCACCACCTACCATATTTTCCCTACAAAATCAATGGAACCAGAACCCAATCTCAAATCACTATAGACCACCTGTCAATCGAGAAAAAAGGATAATCCGTTTTGATCCAATTCCCGTCACGTATAGCCAATTATTGCCCTATTTACTTCAAAATTCAATGGTAGTCATAAGACCAATGAAACCTCTTGAACCACCATTTCCAAAATGGTATAATCCAAATTCCAAATGTGAATATCATGCAGGAGCCATTGGGCATTCCATTGAAGATTGTCAAGCCCTAAAATCTAAAGTGCAAGAATTGATTAATGCAAAATGGCTTACCTTCAAGGAAGACGATCCCAACATAGGGAGTAATCCTTTACCGGGCCACAGAGATGCTTCTGTCAATGTCATTGAAGATGGGATAGACCAATATGCAACAGATGGTCATGTGTTCACCATGGGATCATGTATGGAATGTAGTACATCTTTCCCAAAACCATTGGAAATTCTTTACAAAAAGGAGAATCTTAAGCCAACTCCTAGCAAGCCAAATGCAATAATTGTGCAAACACCGATCCCTTTTCCTTATGGAAATACCAAGGCAATACCGTGGAAATACGAAGTCACATCCCACTTGGCCAATCATCAACCAAGTAATGGTTGTGAACCTAAAGGAATTGATATCACTAACATCTCAGGGATTGGTGGAATGACTCGGAGTGGTCGAGTGTACACTCCTGAACAACTTAGGAAAAAGGAGGGTCATGGAGAAAAGGGGAAAGAAGATATGTATCATGCCATAAAAGGACAAGAGATCAGTAAAAAGATGGTGTCTAAAGAAGAAGCTAATGAATTTTTCAAGTTTATCAAGCAAAGTGAATATAAGGTGGTGGATCAGCTAAATCAAACCCCTTCCAAGATATCAGTTCTCTCCTTGTTATTAAACTCTGAAGCACATAGAAGAGCACTAATGAAAGTTTTAAATGAAGCCCATGCTACTCACGATATCACTGTCGATTAGTTTGATGGAGTTGTTGGTAACATCACTGCTAGTAGTTGTCTGAGTTTTAGCGATAATGAATTACCAGCTGAAGGGACAAAGCATAATAAAGCACTGCACATCTCTGTGAGGTGTCACGATCATATTCTTGCACGAGTGCTAGTAGATAATGGTTCATCATTAAATGTTATGCCTAAATCAACACTGTCAAAACTATTTGTTGAGGGAGCCTGTTTGAAGCCTAGTGCTTTGGTGGTGAAAGCATTTGATGGATCTAGAAGACAAGTTGTTGGTGAGATTGACCTGCCAATTCAAATCGGACCCCATATCTTTGGGATAACCTTCCAAGTGATGGATATTAAACCGACATACAATTGTCTTTTAGGGAGACCATGGATTCATGCTGCTGGAGCAGTGACATCCACCCTCCATCAAAAGCTAAAGTTTATAGTGAACAATAAGCTGGTAATAATATCTGGGGAAGAAGATATGATAGTAAGTCATTTATCTTCTATAGGCTACATTGAAAACACGGAGGAAGCCATAGAAACTTCCTTTCAAGCATTAGAAATTGCCAATGTCGCCTTCATGGGTGAAGAATATCGTTTAAAAGAACCAAAACTATCTACCACATCATTGAAGTTTACCAAATCTATGTTGGAAGGAGGAGTTTTTGTTAATTTGGGAAAGTTGATAGAAATACCAGAAAAGAATAATAGGTACGGGTTGGGATATGTACCTACTCAAGCTGATAAAGAGAAGGTTGCGAAGGGAAAAAGAGAAAACTGTACACCGAATTCACAGAAGATTCCTATTTGTGACATTCGCCAAACTTTTCAAAGCGCCGGAATAATATATGCTCATCAAGTGGCTGTTACAGAAGAGGATCATGTTGATGATGACACCCTCAAGCTAGTGAACCTTGTCCTCCAAACACCAGTCTCAACAATTGGAAGATCCTCGAGTTTCCCGTGTTTGTTAATTCATGTTCAAAGTAATTATGTATTTTTTAACTCCTTTTGCTATGCCCAAGGCTATAAGGATAATTAACTAGGACATATGTATTTCAATTCCGTACTTATTATAAATAAATGCATTTTTTGAATTCTCCAGTTTTTGTCTTTCTCTTTTCTTTTTTTGGCAATCCTTATTCATTTTCTTTTCTTCCC